>QFET01025515.1:0-30892 GCA_003316355.1 Tuber calosporum | reverse complement strand
GGGGAGGGAGTCCTGGGTGGGTCAGGTAGGGGGGGTGCATCCTGGTCCATGACATCATCAGGTCCATGTATACCCTCAGGCTCAGAGAGGGCATCATCGTTAGTGGGAGGGAGGGGGCAGGATTGACATGAACGGTCTGTGGCAGGATGGGGACCTGCACAACTAGAGCATATGAGTGGGGAGGCGGGACCACACCCGGCAACAGACTTAGTGTTTCCGCCCTTAGGGGATGTGGGGTTAGGGCAGCGGTGGGCCGCTCGTGTATGTGCTAGAGCACACAGGGGACAGGTGGGGGCGGATGCTTTGCACATAGGGGAGGGGTGGCCATAAAGCCAGCACTTCCGGCATTGCATATACTTCCCAGAGGAATGGGCCTTTTCGACTTTGCGCGGACGAGAGAAGAGACGGATGGTGGAGCCAAGCCTGTTTACATCGTCAGGGGCCACGGTGACTACAACAGACGTGGTGGCCTTTGTTGCCCAAAGGTCAGGGTCGGTTTGGAGGAAACGTGCTGAGTAGATAACGACGTCAGTTGCATTGCGAACCGACTCAGAGAGGGCAGGGAAGAGGTCAGCCTGGTCCTCTGGAAGGTAGGCTGTAGGTAAGCTGTGGATGGCTAATTGGACCTCTTTCGGGGCGGGGCGGAAGGGACGGTAGGGGTTATTTCCTACTGGGAAAGTTTGGTTAAGACGGTTAATCATGGCTTCATAGTAGGGTCAGTAGGCGGTGGAGGGTGTGTGTGGGTCAGTGCCCAGGAGGGTAAGAGATCCTTTAGAATTGACACGAGCAGAAAAGGACAGGGGCAAAGGGCAGTTGGCCTGCCTCAGGACGGCAGCCATCAGGTCGGGGGCGGTGGCTGCCATACGGTCGGCATCTGCATGAGGTGCGGGTGAGGTGCGGGGGGCGAAGAACCTGCGCTCGGCGGAGGGCAACGGTGCTGGACCTCGAGACTGAGGGCTGCTGTCGTTGGACGCTGCGACTTGGGCCGGCGTGGCTGGCTTTTTCCCTTTACCTTTGGTACCTGGTGCAGAGGATGGTCCTGCTGCATGCTTATATTAAGGATATATATCATCTTTTTAGATATGAATTTTTACTTTAATTCTACCAATCATTGCAATTCATGGCCAATTCTAATATCTTTAGGTAATGAATACTTCTAATTTGCCCACTGTATCTTCAGAGATTGAGTTGCTCTCGTCATCTAATACTATATGATCTATTATTCAAATTAATAATACTTTCTTTAAATTTATTGAACTACCTACCTTGCTCTTAATCTACAAAAGTTGGAGTATTCAATAGTTGATGTTCCATTCTCCTTCTCCATCTTCATAGAGTTTGGTGCTACAGAGACTTAGCTTTCCCTTGTATTTCTATTGTGTCTAACTCTTATCATATATCCAAACTATTACCTTTTGTAATCTCTTCTAAGATATAGGCCATTGTTAGTCTAACAGAATCCTACTATGATTCTACTGTTACTAATTGCTTGATGTTTGTTATTACTTATTGGGGCTTATACCTGATAAGCGATAATATTTGGTTGTCCCTTCCTACTTGGTTATAACTACCAAACTGGTTCTTCTTTCCTTGTTTCACTTATCACTACCCCCGCATTGCTTTTACCCATTGAGGGATCACTATCCTCTGGCTATAGCTACTGGATTTGTACACTATTCGCGATTGCTTGTTCTTACTTTTTTGGATTACATTACTTATTTTGTTAGCTGCATTCTGTCGCTTTTCACCTGCTGTTTTGCAACATGGTTACCTTGTGTTGCTGCCTCGGTTAGCATATTTGTAGGGCAGGATGTTTGCACTTATGTTTAGATTTCCTAACTAGAATCTTTTGTATTTAAAGATTATGTAATCCCTAGAGGATTCGGGCTCTCAGGCCTTACATGACTATTATCTTTAATAATGCAAGTTGAATAGTAACTCTATTAGTTCTATTCCTTTGACCATTTCTATTGAACACCTATCTATCGACACTTCTTCCCATATCCTTATGGTATCTTCTATGTTTCTTTGGCATTTTCAAGATATATGGGAGTATGTTACGGTCAGCTAATATCCTCATTATATTGTATCTGCTGTAAGGCTTCCATGGGTATATCAGGCACCAAGAGGAAAGTGTCTCAGTAAGGTAACAATAGTAACTCAGATCCTAAACTGTCATGACTTCAAATGAGTATTACCATTGGAGATGTCGATAAGTTATTTGACAGCTGTCTATTACTATATCGCTAGCCTCGCTAACTCCACGACTTCCTTGCTGTGGTTTTGTGTGAATTGAAAATCAGTAACTGCTTAACCAAGTATATTGAAAACTCTGTCTGTCAAAGTTTGCCCTGTCTAAGCTACAAATAGGCAGTCTTGAATACATAATCTCGCTTTTCCAAAGCTTTCCATATCTTTCCATTTGATTTCCAATCAACGGATTTAACCAAGCATAACTTGTAAAGTCCTCCAATTAAACAAATTCCATATGCACCTAAACGGTACAGCAAATTAGAGATGTATCATACTGATACATAAAACCAAACATAAAACCTATCGTGTATCAGCCTGATACATTAAATCCAACATAAAATAAACTAAGTATCTAACGATACTTGTCACCAATTATAAAACAAACTAACCCTCTACTAGCCCTGCTAGTTTCTGTTAGCCTTGGTAGCCTTAACGATAGTAACCAATACCGGTTACACCCTGGAAATAAAACAACTGTGTCCCAAAATAAAATAAAAAAAGCAATCTCCCTAATTATGAAAATTCAGAATTTAAACCAAGTCTTGAAACCTCGCTATCAACTGATACTCCAGAGTTGTCATAGTCGCACTCTAAATCGGGTTTTCATAATCTATCATCCACCTTTCCTTAATCTGCAAACTCCTCATATACTGGTGTCCCTGGTGTGAATCCGATCTCGATTTATCCTGTATTGATAGAAAGCTAGTTGTTACAGAGTAACCAATTCAGTACTATTAAATTGTCTAAGCTGTGCTTGTATTAAGAAAATTGGAGAACTATCAGGAAAGCTTGGTAAAAAGTATAATAAAAGAAAAAAGATTTTTGAAGGCTTAATAACTTGTTATATTAAAAAGGTCTCTTGTCCGTTGCTAGATGATCCCTTAGCTACATGGTATTTTTTTTTTGATTATCTCATATATTTGCTGTTAACGTACAGGAACCTGTATAGAGTGTTAACTAAGGCATAAATGAATCTTTAATTTAAAAGGTACAAAATGAAAGAAATTAGCGAACAAGTTCTCCCCTAGTGATAACCATACCGTCACCGCGCACAACAATGGCGACTAATTTGAAAAGTATAGAATGAAATAAAATCTAGCGAAATCATAACAGCAAGGATAGATTGAGCAGGAACGAAAAGCCCCTCCGCGTGAGTCATAGCCGGAGGAGGATGAAGCAACGGTATTGAAGACGGCTGGCATAGTGGATGGGTAGTTCATGCTGGTTGCACGGATGTTTGAGGCGAGACCTAGAATCATGTTCAGTTAGGCACAAAGTGGAGAGCCATGGCATATTGAGGACAGCTTTAGAAGGTAAAGCTGGCATTTCAGGGACTTGTAGGGGCAGTGGAGACTTGCATGCACAAAGTTTTCATCCCCTGAGTCGCAGAAAGGGCAGGGGGGAGAGCGATCAGCATCGCTCCATGAGGGTTACACAGCAAGAAAACTGTAGCCAGCACGCATCTGGTGTATTCTGCCGGCGTTAAAGTGGTCAAGGCCCATGAAGGCATGTGGGCGGAGGGAAGGCTTGTACAGGTAGTAAGGTGGGGGTGGGAACAAGAGTGTCCAATTAGCGTAGAGGTATTTTCTGGAGTATTCTTTGATCAGTTTGTAGGAGACAGCACCCGGGATTGGAGGAGGGGGGACAAGGACTGTGCCAAGTAGGAGATGTGAGTTTATTTGTGGGAGTTTGAAACCGTCCTGTGTCACCGAGATCAAGAGGTAGCATATCCTAACGATGGGGATGTGATAGCGGAGAGCGGGAATAGGCCTTGGTTGGTACAGCAGATTTGGATATAGTTGGCCCTAATGCCACAAAGGAGTGGGCGGGAGGAGTCCACAGCCCTCAAGTTGGAGAAAGATGGGAATAATGGAGGCTTACGGGCTATAGCGGAGTTGTTCTAGGGAGGGTAGCAGGCAAGCCATAGTGCAGTCATCCTTCGGCGATGGGGGAGGAGCGAGTTGAGAGGGGGGAGGCAAGCCTTACAGGGTAGGATGGATACTGGAGTTGATGAGAAGTAGTTGGTGACCCAAGGTTAGACATAGATTCAAAATACTTGCATTTTCCCCATCATGGCAGCGTTAGGGATGAGAAGGTCGGCTCCATACAAGAGGATAGGTTGGAGCAGGCCCGTGGCCAGCCTCCGGTTAAGGTAGGGGACTATGCCAGTGCCCGGAGGAGAGAGTTGCCTTATGAGGCCAAAGGCCGCTTCCACGAGGGCTAGCCTCTTGAGGAAGTGAGTGGAGATTTCCATCAAGGGTGAGAATCACTATCCAAGCCAGCGGACTATGGAAGAAGGGTGGAGAAGACACCTATCGAGTGAGACAGGAGTCTGTGAGGAGGGAGAGCGATCCCTTAGTGTCCGCCAGTGGATGAGTTCGGTTTTGAGAACGGAGTATAACACCCCAAGAGGGGTGGGCTTCCTGCAAAGGTGGGTATGGTAGTGTTGAAGAAGTGGTGTATTCATCTGGCATGACCCAGACCCAACAGTAACAGTAAATTAATTAACATAGAAAAACATAATCCCATTGGGGATAGACAAGTGCAGGGAAGATACATAAATTATAAATGACAAAGGAGAGATAGGGGAGCGCAGGGGGGTACCAACTTGAAAAGGAAAGAAGATATTAGCTGAGCCTTGAAAAATCAGGCGGCATTTGCGGTCAGTCAAAATGGAACGAACCACAAAAACTATATAATGAGATACGCCTTTAGTGTGGAGTAGGGAAGATAAACAAGTAGAAGAAATATTATCAAAGCCTCCTTTGATATCAAGGAAGAGGGTAGGACCTTAAGGCCTGCACGATACGGAATGCCCTCTTCATATGTGAGGGCAGGACATGCGTAAAAGGTGCTAAGTCCTGGAAGCGAGCAGCATTGGTTAGGGTGGAATAGGCCCACAGTGCGGGCCATTAACGATAGGTGGGTTGCCATTATCCTTTCCAGAATCTTTGAGATAGTTTCTAGCTGGGCAATAACTCGGAAGGGGGAGGGAGAGTTGTAGTCAGACTTGCCAGGCTTGGAGTGGACAATGCTGTTGGCTTTTTTAAGGGAGGTGGGGTGGAAACCATAGGTCAGTAGGGAACCTAGGAGGGAGGTGAGGAAAGTGGGGTTGATATTGTTGATCCTCTTCCATATGCCAGGGCGGATCAGGTCAGGCCCGGGGGCTGATGTGTTGGGGGACTTGTGAAGGGCAAGGGAGACTTCCTGTTCCTAAAGAGGCAGGACATCCACAAGAGGTCGCTGGATGGATGGCGAGGGATGGGGGTAATTTGAAGGGAAAAAAAGATGCAAAAGGGAGGTGTTGACTATGACGGGTGTTGTGCCATTGGGAAAGGTGGGGAACTGGTGAGGGGGGTGTCCGGTCGCGATCTGGCAGGGAGCTCAAACCGAATTGGAGTCCAAGGAGGCAAGGAATAAGTTTCGGTGTGATGGCTTGGCCTTTTTATTGCCTTGAAATATTTAAAGAGGGAGGCACGGGCACTATTGGAGAGGATGGTGGGTGGGGACATGCATGATATCCTTGCTTCTAGGTTGAAAGCTTGGCGGAGCTGTGATAACTCAGCTGTCCACCATAGCTTTGACCTGAAGAAAGGACGTTAGTTTAGTGTGTGTAGAGCTAGTAGTGAAGTGAGGGTGCCCAGGTGGAGGTCTAACTATGCACGAAGTGAGGTTGAGGTAGGGAGCGGGAGAGGTAGTGGGACCGATATATCCTTAAAAAGAGGAGAGAGTATCTGCCAATCTGGTTCGGTCCAGTTAGGGGTGGGGTCAGGCTGGCGTAGGAGCGGCATGGAGAGGGTGATTGTGATTGGGACATGGTCAGAGCCAGTTAGTGGTAGGGTGAACCCCCATGAGCTAACAAAGAGAGCAAGGGAGGGATTTGCGAAGGCAAGGTATAAGACTCCAGGTCTGGATATGCCATCGAAGGAGAAACTAGTAAATACAGCTGGTGTGTTTAACAGTGAGTATCCTAGCTTGAAGGACTAGTCAAAATATGGGGATGAAAGATTAAATTCAGTTTCAGAAAGGACCTTTAGAGGGTCAGAAAGAGGATGATAGAGGTTCAGATCCCCAACCAGGAGGGTGGGGAAAGCATGTTCCCTAAACATGGGAGGTGGGGTGATCGTATGGAGGTGGGTTGAGCATCCAGTGGTAGAGTAGGCCTTGTAAACACAAATACCCAATAAGTTGAGGTAAGCAGGCTTGTAGGGGAGTGAATATCAATTGCCATAAAGCCTAGCCAGTCGAAAAAAACTGGTAGTAGTGCAAAAACTTGCATGAAATCAAGGAGAGCATAAACGGCAACCCTAGGTTTGGCACCGTTAGTAGTAGGTTGGGGAAAATATTTTGAAGAGGAAAATATTGGTAGTCGCCTCTGGAAGACCAGAGGATTCTGGAGGGCGACCAAGTTGGAGGGGTGAGCATAGACTTAAGGCTATTGAATAAGGAAAGAAACACATTCCAGCTCCCAAGGCAGTTGTGCTAAATAAGGTTGAGGGTAGTGACTGGTGGCTGTGTCAGGAAAGGGGGGTCCTGTGTAGGACTAATTGGCGAGGGAAGCCCGATGGGCCTTGCAGGAGCGGAGAACTGGAGAGCCAAGTGGAGACTGGTGCAACAGATTTGAGGTGAAGGTCAGCTGGAGCACTAGTTGGTGGGACTGGCTATCGGGGGGCTGTAAGATCTATGGCGGTAGTGGTAGGGGAGGGAGTCCTGAATGGGTCGGGTAGTGTGGGTGCATCCTGGTCCATGATGTCATCAGGACCCTGGGCATCCTCAGGCTCAGAGAGGGTGTCATTTTTGGTGGGAGGAAGTGGGGCAGGATGTGCAGGAACGGTCTGTGGCATGGTGGGCTCCTGAACAACTAGACCACATTAGGGGGGAGGCAGGAAAACACCCAGTAACGGACTTGGTGTTCCCGCCCTTGGAGAATCTGGAATTGGAGCAACGGTGGGCCACTCGTGTATATCCTAGAGTGCACAAGGGGCAAGTAGGGGTGGTGGCCTTCTACAAGGGGGAGGGGTGGCAGTAAAGCCAACACTTCGGCATTGTATATATATCCCCGAAGAGTGGTCCTTTTCGACCTTGCACGGACCAGAGAAGAGACAGATGTTGGAGTCTAGCTTGTTGACATCATGAGGGGCAATGGTAACTACTATGGACGTAGTGGTCTTCATAGATCAAATGTCAGGGTCTGTTTGAAGAAAGGGTGCTAAGTAGATTACAACGTCAGTTGTATTGCGAACTGTCTCCGAGATGGCAGGGAAGAGGTCGGCTTGGTCCGCGGGAAGGTAGGCTATAGGTAGGCTGTGGATGGCCAATAGGACTTTGTTTGGGGCGGGGCGGAAGGGTTGGTAAGGGTTGTTTCCTACTGGGAAAGCTTATTTAAATCGATTAGTTAATGCTTCATAGTAGGGTGAATAAGCAGTGGTATATGTATATGGGTCAGTGCCCAGGAGGATAAGTGATCCTTAAGGATTGACACGTGCGGAGAAGGAGAGGGGAAAAAGGCAGTTAGCCTGCCTCAGGACGGCAGACATCAGGGCGGGGGCTGAGGCTGCCATCCAGTCAGCATCTACATGAGGTGCGGGTGAGAAGCGAGGGGCGCAGAATCTGTGCTTGGCAGAGGGCAATGGTGCCATACTACTGTTTTTCAACTTTGTCATAGCAGGGGAGGTAGAGGACGGAGCCTTGATTTGCCTCTTGTGCAAGTACGGGTTGAGGGATAGGGAGAGACGTAGGTCGAGCCAGAGAGGGGCGAGGAGGGACCAGGGAAGGAGTAGGGTGTTGTCTGGCAATGGCTCCTGCCGTGACATGAAGGGAGAGGTCTCTGACTGTGTCCTCCAGGGCTGCAATAGGGGGAGGGGCTGTAGTAGAGGGAGTGGCAGGGGCAGAGATAGCAGAGGAGATCTCATCCACGTGCATATCAGTGTGGCTAATTGGCTAACTACCTCATTGATTCTGCAGAGGGTGGAGCACCGGAGTGGGATGATGGTGGCCTCCCCATAGGGAAGGTTGTGGAGGACGGAGTTGTAAGACACAGCAAAGGATTCACGGGAGAGGCTAAAATGGGTGTCTATAGCGTCCAGGTCGTTCTGAGTTGCAATCAGGTGGTTAGGGAGGGGTCCAGGGGTGCTGCCCCAGGAGGAGTGGGCTGAGTAGGGTGCTGTGCAGGGCTTGGTGCACGTGGCTGACCTGGAGGGGCCACGGGAAGTTGTGGCCATCACTGTTATACAGGGAGTGGGGCTGTGTCGCTGAAGAGTGAAACTTATGCGAGGAGCAAGTTTTAATATGTCATGGCTATTGCCACATAAAGGCCGAAGTTTTGAGTGCCAAAAAAGGGTAAGAATTTCAAGCGAGAGGAAAATCGGGGTCGCGGTATGTGCCCCTTCACTGCAGGGTTTTTTTTATTTTTTATTTTTTATTATCTTATATATTCGCTTTCAACGTACAGGAACCTGTGTCATGGAGCTCTAGCTATGGCATAAATGAAACGTTAATTCCAAACGTGCAAGACAGAAGAAATAACTGTACAACTTCTCCCCTAGTGAAGACCATACCCTCACCGCTCCCAATAATGGCAACTGATTTGAAAATTATAGAATGAAATGATATCTAAAGAAAACATAACGGAAAGGAAATATACAACAGGAAGGATAGAAAAACCACTCAGTCTGAGTCATAGTCATAGAAGTAGGAGGCAGTGGTAGAAAAAACCACGGGCATAGTGGGTGGGAAGTTTGTGTGAGTAGCTCGGATGTAGGAGGCCAGACTAAGGATCATGTCCAGGTCGGCCCAGAGTGAAGAGCTATGGCCCATCAAAGCCTGCTTCGGAAGGTAAAGCTGGCGTTCTTGGGACTTGGAGGGGTAGTGGAGAATTACATGCTCAAAGGTTTCATCCTCTGAGTCGCAGGAAAGGCAAGTGCGAGAGCGATCGGCATCGCTCCATGAGGGTTGCACAGCAAGATAGCTGTTGCCAGCGCACATGTGGTGAATTCGCCCAGCGGTAAACTGGTCGAGGCCCAAGAATGCATGTGGCCGAAGGGACAGCTTGTCCTGGTAGTAAGGAGGGGATGGAGACAGAAGTGTCGAATCAGCGAGGAGGTCCTTTCCGCACTACTCCTTGATCAATTTGTATGAAATGGCACCTGGGAGCAGAGGAGGCGGGGCCAAGACAGTCCCCGGTAGGAGGAGGGAGTTTACCTGTGGGATTTTGAAACCGTCCGGTGCCACCTTGATCAAGAGGAAGAATATCCCAACGATGGGGAGTGGAGAGCGGACGGCAGGAATGGGCTTTGGTTGGTTCCAGGGAGGGGGATAAAGTTGGCACTAAGGCCACGAAGGTGGTGGTGGGAGGAGTCCCATGCCCTTGAGTTGGATAAAGATGGAAATGATGGAGGCAGTAGGGCTGCAGTTGAGTTGATCACAGGAGTGGAGCAGGCAAGCTGTAGTGCGGCCATCCTGCGGCGATGAGGGAGGAGTAAGTTGAGAGATGGGAAGCAAGCCTCACAGGAAAGGATTGACACTGGAGTCGATGAGAAGCAGTTGGTGACCCATCGTTGGACCTTACTCCAAAACACTTCCCTATTGCCCATCATCGAAATGTTGGGGATGAGGTGGTCAGCTCCGTAAGTGAGGATTGGTAGTAGCAGGCCCATGGCCAGCCTGGGGTTCAGGTAGGGGACTACCCCGATGCTAGGAGGATAGAGTTGCCTGATGAGACCAAAGGCCCCTTGAGCAAGGGCTAGCCTCTTGAGGAAGTGAGTGGAGGTTTTCATCGAGGGTGAGATCAGTATCCTAACTATCAGACTATGGAAGACGGATGGAGGAGACTCCCATCGAGAGAGACAGGAGCCAGGGAGGCGTGAGAGCGATCCCTTGGAGTTCGCCAGTGGATGAGTTCAGTTTTGGGAATTGAGAAGGAGACTCCAAGTGGGGTGGCATTCTTGCAGAGTTGGGAGTAGTAGTGTTGTGGAAGCTGTGTCTTCCTCCGGTATGACCCAGACCCTACAGTAACAGTAAAATCATCAATATAGGAAAACATAATCCCCTTCAGGATAGACAAGTGCAAGGAAGATACATGAATTAAAAATAACAAAGGAGAGAGTGGGGAGCCCTGGGGGGCACCCACCTGGACAAGCAAGCAGATATTAGGGGGGCCGTGAAAAATTAGGCTGCATTTACAGTCAATCAAAAAAGAACGAACCCAAGAAACCATAAAAGGAGATCCGCCTTTAGCGTGAAGTAGGGAAGATAAACAAGTAGAAGAAATATTATCAAAGCCTCCCTTGACGTCAAGGAATAGGGTAGAGGTCTTGAGGCCTGCACGCTTTGTATATACAGACTTCCTGTGTGAGGATAGTCCATGTGTCAAAGGTGCTGAGTCCGGGAAGCGAGCCATATTGGTTTAGGTGGATAAGGCCTACAGTGCAATCCATTAGTGATAGGCGGGTTTCCATTATCCTTTCCAGAATCTTGGACATAGTTTCTAGGAGGAGGATGACTTAAAGGGAGGAGGGGGAGTTGTAGTTAGATTTGCCGAGCTTGGAGAGGACCATGCCATTGGCTTTTTTAAGGGAGGTGGGGTGGAAACCATAGGTCAGCAGGGGACCTAGGAGGGAGGTGAGGAAGGTGGGGTTGATATTGTTGATCCTCTTCCCCCCTTAACTACGGGGACTGCTAACTATTTATACACTTTTGCCAGGTACTTGTGTTGGCCATATATAAGAGGCATCTTGAAAGGCAACGGCCATGGTACAAAAAGTACGAACACAGTTTGACCCTGAAGATGTATTACCCCACTGCAGCTAATGATACCCTAGTCTAACTATATCTCTGAGGCTGTCTAGCACTCCAACAGTAGATAGCCTACGATCTCTTTGTCAAATGAACTAAGTTCAGTTTGATGTCGCCCAATTGCGAACATCTAACAAAATACCAGGTGATCAGTCTGGATGGCCGTCTTTCTTGCATTTATGCACTCTCGTGCAGATCTATTCAGATTATCAAGAATCTAGAATACGTAATAGTTCCACTTGGATTAATTACTCTGTCTTCTTTTACTGGGGCTGAATGGTCAGGATTTGACTATACTTCTTGCCAGCCTGGGTTGTAGTCAATATAGTCACCTCCCGGTATTATATACCATCACATCTTTAGACTAGAAAGTCTAGTACCCTATCATATATATGTAACATCAGCTCTCCCTTTATAAGCTTCGTCTTGTAGCAATTCTACAACTTAGTACTACTTCCGGCAGAGTTAAAAAACCTTCTGCAATAACTGGACCACAGTAGGAAATACCTTTCCACAGATATCACTTACCCTGACTTTGGAATTTCTGGAATTTCCCTCTGAAATCGTCTACCAATTCCTGAGCATGCTGTAAGTGCTTCAGTAGTTCCCAGGTGTTCTCATCTTCAGAACTAGCTTACCACTTGATAAAGTATCGATGTTCTTTGCTTGTTTGTGTACATACTCTGAATCTTCGCTCATAAGAGATTATTTCACTTACTAATAATTTTTCCCACCTCCCTTTCAAGGTCACCTTCAACCTCTTCCAGTGTCAGGGGTGGTTGTTTATGGCCAGGTCGAACTGATTTTCCATATGGCTCAATTAACGATACATAGAATACCAGATGGATTTTCTCTCACTCTGATATTTTCAATATGTAGACAAGGTTTCCTAGCTGCAGTAGAATTTTGAACGGGCTACATAATTTTGGCACTAACCTCTGGGATAATTGCTTGGTGAAGATATTCTTTCCATTGGGCATAATTAAGGGGCAATTTTGAAGCCGGGTTGACTATGAGCTTAGCGGTCATAGAACTTGTTCATCCCTTCACAAGTCTTCTCCACGGATTCCTTTGCCTTTTCATGTATAGCTTTCAACCAGTGAGCATACATAGTTACTCATGAGTTCTGAGCTTCACCCTCCTTCATCAATTCTGTTTGAGGATGGTAAGTATTATTTGCGAAGAAAGTGGTCAATCCATATATGCTTGTGATGAGTTGTCATATACATACTCAGCTAAATGCAGTAAATTGTACTAGCTATCATGATGATAATTGACAAATAGGTACCAGTATTATGATCCTGTGCTGTCAGCTGACTTACAACAGGTGACTACTTCACTATAGGTTGGATGAATATGACCGGGCCGCCCTTATAGTCGAGTATGGGGCGTGGCGCAAATCGCAGCCACCAAGGTAGAAGTACTATCACAAGGAGTTGTACTAGACGAATGTCCACTATTACTCTTAGGCCTTTGCCTACGTTGTGTTGATTGCCAAACCCTATAGTTCCTATCATACAAGGCCAACAGAGGAGCTGGGAGATAAAGACGTAAAGTAATTGTATTGGAAAGAGGTTAGAGAGTTGCGTGAAGAGTGCTATCTACAGGCCGTCTAGAGGTCCTTATATAGGAACTCTTCCCTCAACCCTAAACCTGGTGACTCATACCAAGTCATAGTTGAAATCCATCAGCTCACTCCTATGAGTCAACTGCGCAGCGTACCAAACCAATCAAAACTCATAAAACAAGTCTTGTGCCCCAAAGTGGTCATATGTGCGAAACCCTTGTCTTATAATATGTGTCATGTGCGAAAATCATTACATCATATGACTCACTAGTGTGAGTCATGCGCACGATCTACCAATCACAATATATCAATAATTGGTCTAGTGTGCATTATGTGAAACCCAAAGACTACTAATGAGTCATCGTGCGAAATCAGACAGCTTTATGCCTCATAACTAAGAGTTATGTGAAATCCTGCCTTGCCAAGTCAGCAATCATGACCTTAGCTCCCCTCTTCAATCAGCCTGAGTCCCATCAGCTTCCCTGTCCGATCCTCGTTAGGCTTTCCCTAAACCTGCGTAATTCCTATTTTAACTTCCGAACCTGGTGTTCGGCATGCTGCTAACCTTTCCGGAACTCATACAACATTATGTTCGCCGTCCTGATAGTTTGATCTTGGTTGGCAATCATCATCTGGTAGGTCTGCATATCCTCTCTTTGGTTCAGAATTGTGTCTTCGGCGGTGACAAGTTGGTTTCGTAACCCCACAATTTGTTGTTCAAGACATCCAACATCTGGACTAGTATATGTTTCAATATTTTAGCCCACCTCTCTCCGCAACTGTGTCCTCACAGTTGCCTTCCTTTTCCGTATGCATGTATCATTTTCGTTCCGGGGTGCTGCTTCCCCTGTGCGTCTTGGGTACTATCCAACATCGATTTTGTCCTGTTGATGTACAGGGCACTTTTCCTTGAAGAAGTGCATCCAGGACGTTTCCTTATGGGGTTGTTGGTGTTTGCATATTTTTGGCTGTTTAGGAAACCAATTAGATCCTTCCTTATTACGTAAATGAATGTGGCACTGGTCGTCATAGCAGGTTGTCCATGCAAGAGCGTTATATTCTACCTGTTTTTGTCTCTCCTCCTGTGTTTCATATGGAGGGCTGGTTGGTGTGATATCACTAGGGCTATCACCCCAACCATCGCTGGGTGCCACGTTCGTTTGTTCCTTTGGTTGTTCCTCCATGGGTTCGATCTTGACTGTAACCCAATTAGAGTTTTCTTGGGTACTGCGGATGGAAACATTCAGTGGCGATGCTGGCATTATTGAAATTCTCTGCAGGGTACCACATTTTGTCGTGTTCAGGTGAGTACTTAGTCTACTTGGCTTGGTATTGTAGGCCTCTTCGGTGTATGCGTGAATTGATGATTCCTTCATGTTCGTACTCGCTTTCTCCTTCAATTTAGATAGATGGTGGTTGTGAATGTCTTCATTAGGGGAATAGATTGTTGTGATAGGGTTTGAGGAGTGATATGTGGAAGGTGTTGTGGGCCTTCATCAGTTGGGCAAAGCCAATTTATAGGCACTTGTACCCACCTTTGTAAGGATCTTGAATGGTCCGATTTTCTTGCAATCCAGCTTCTTGCATGGTCTTTGGTCCTGAAGTTCCTTGGCAGTAACCAGATCATATCGCCAGACTTGTGATTCAGATCGGGTTTTCTGTGCTAATAATAATTTGCCTTTTGTCTTATCTGCGCACAGAGCATTTCATGACGTAGGATACTGTGCAGGTAACCCATTTCTTCCGTATCGGTCCTCTCTTTTGGTATAATGTGGTGAATTGCCTCTTGCTCTGGGTGGTGAATATAATTCGCATAGCATGGTCTGGTCTTTATTGTTTCTTGTCTTGCGTTGTTGTATGCGAACCCTGCTAATTGGAGTAGGTCGGCCAAGTCACCCTACTGATAGTTGATATTAGCTTGTAGGTATTGTTCGAGTATCCCATTTGTCCTCTCGGTTTGTCTATCGGTTTGAGGATGCAAAGCGGTACTCAATCTCCTTTCTATGCCTTACGATTTCGTCATTTCTCTCCATAGTGCTGATGTGAACAAGGTTCCTCGATCCGTGATAATATCCTCTGGCAGTACATGTATGCGAAATATTTCCCTCAAGAATATTTGCATAAAGTCTTTAGTATTTATGTCTTGGTTGCAAGGTATGAAATGACTCATTTTGGTTAAACGGTTGATTACCACCAGTATGGCGTCATAGCCAGCTGATATAGGAAGGTCGTTGATAAAGTCTATTGCTATGGATATCCATGGTTGGTGTGGTGCTTCGTTTGGCTGCAGTAATCCATATGGTGTGTGCAGGATTGTTTTTGTCCTTTGGCTGGTATCGCAGTTTATGAAATATCGTTTGATATCGTCTCACGTCTTTGAACAGTTATATTGCCTGGCTAGAAGGGCGGTAATTTTGCCTGTTCACCCATGGCCGGCTGTTAGTGCGTCGTGGTCTTGTCGTATAATTGTTGTCCTAATCGCTTCTTATTCTGGGACCCAAATTATTTCTTGATACCAGATGTATCCTTCTTTCTATAGGCATGCACCAAGTGCCACTCCTTTCATCACCTTGTCTCCTCTTGCTAGTGTTTCGTGGGTTGCCCTTATCTGAAAATCAGTTTTGCTTCCTTCTCGGATTCATGCGACCTCCTTTATAAACTTCAATACTTTCATTTGCTTCAAACTAGTATTCCGTAGGTAGCTGGATTCTGTGTTTCTGTTGAATGCTTTCTTTATAATTAACTGCGATGTCCTCCGCCCTTCTTGTTATGGCGTCTGGCCTTCCATCTTACTTTTCAGGTTGGTATTGTATCTTGATATCATATGGTCTGAGTGTTTCGCTCCAGCTGATTTGTCGGTCGTTGAGTTCATTTGTATTGGTAAAGGGTACCAGAGTCTTGTGGTCAGTAAGTATCTGTACTCGTTGTCAACTTCTTTTTGCATCTCTTCTTTATTGTTTTAGAGCTTGCATGATTACTAACAGCTCTTTGTCATGAATGTCGTAGTTGAATTCCGCTGGTGACATCATTTGTGAGCGGTATGCCACTAGTCACGATTTTCCATCTTCCCCCTTTTGTGATAATATGCTGGAGCATACATATTTTGATGCATCAGTTCCTATCATGATCTCTTTCTCCGGCTCATAATCTACCAGGAGTGGTACACATGTTAGGCGTCAGCACAGTTCATTGAATGCCTGTTGTTGTAGGTCTGTCCTGTTGCATTTAACTTCTTTCTTGGTGAGCTCATATATGGGTTTGGCTATACGGCTAAAGCCTTCTATCAATCGCCAATAGGAGTTGCAGAATCCTATAAAGCACTGTATGCCTCTCTTGGTCTCTGGTGGTTTCCATACCCATATTGCTTGGGCCTTGACAGGATCGACACTGTCTCTGTTTCCATCGATGATGAATCCCAGATATTCTGTTCGTTCTTGTTTATACTCATACTTACATGCCAGCTGTGTGTGTCCTACCTTTCTTATGGCTTCCATTATCTTTCTACATGATTTCGGTGTTATTGCAGGTTTTCCGAGTTTCTCTGAATGTCGTCTAGGTAGACAATATAATTGATATCCTGCAACCGGCTCAGGATTCTATTAACCAATCTCTGAAAGGATGCTGGGGCGTTTTTAAGTCCGCAGCACAGGATAGTATATCGTATATACCGTATTTTGTCGTAAATGTTATTTTCCATTCTTCTCCTTCTTGGATCCTGATGTTGTGGTAGGCATTTCAGATATCAAGTTTGGTTAATATTTTGGCTGTCCTTAGCCGATCCAGGGCCTCCCCTATTAGTGGTAGTAGGTATCAGTCCCTTTTGGTAACTTGGTTGAGTCCTCAGTAATACACGCATAGTCGTAGTTTGCCATATTTCTTTTTGACAAAAAGGATTGGTGATCCACTGTTTGAATAAGAGTCTCAGATCCAGCCTTGTTTTTGTTGACACGGAGATATTTTCATAGTTTTTTCAGTTCTTTTTCTACCAATGGGTCCAACTTTCTTACTGGAACCGTTTCACCATTCTTTAGGTTGATCTCTAGATCAACCTTTGCTAGATGTGGTGGTAGCCGAGTTTCTTCTTCTTCCTTGAGCATGTCCTGGTACTGATGATATTGCCTTGGTATAATATTCCGTGTCTTCTCCGTTTCTTGTCCTCTCTTTGCCTTGATGGCCAATTATGTACTGTGTTGATCGCTTCGATCCTGCTAGGCTTGTTTGTCTCTGAATCCCATTTGAGGATCTCTGTGACTTCGCCCCTTTAATAAAACTTGACGAAGGAGGTGGCAAGGATCTCGTTGATCTCGAATCTTTGGCGTTATTGTTTGTCAGTATTTCCACACCCAGCTTCGCCTCTAAAAGTATGAGTCAGTTGCTCCAAGTCTTCGCATGGTCCTTTGACAATCTTTTCGCATATTTAATGAGCGACCCTACTTACTGGCTCGACTGTATAATGGTCCTTACCCAGCTTAACCAGCACTACCTTGATTTCCTCAATATAGTCACCGTTGATTACTCCGCATTTACAGTACACAGATGTTTAACTGTGAAACCGCTGTGTGGAGCAATCCACCCATAGTTGCCTTCTGGTAGTTTGATAGCTCTTCCGGTACTGACAAGTTTTTGGTCTTTTGCCGGGATTGTGACTTTCTCACTAGCATACTGGTCGTGTCCAGCTGCCCTTGCTGATCCCTTGGTAGGGATTGTTGCTGTTTCATTTAATCTTCGTATTTTGATGTTCAGGACATCCTTAGCCTGGATCTTGGCGAATTGCATAGTTAAATTCTCTACCATGGCTTCGCTTCAGGGACTAGGTCCACTCCTGGCGAGCATTCTAGGCATACCGTTGTACACCTCTCGCTATCTAAAGTAATCTTGTTGCTTTTCCAGTTGATCTTGACCTTGTGTCTTCATAACTATAGCAGCCCTAAAACCGTCTCATGGTTGGGTAGATATGTAATGTGGAAGGTTACCACTTCTCTATGGGTACTAATGTCCACAGGTACTTCTGCTATTTGGGTAATAGGTCTGATAGCACTTGGCTCCCCATCAGCAAGAGAAATTTCCTGATTTCTTTTGCTTTCTTCATTCGTATACAGTGAGGTTGGCTGAACTCCTTATCGATAAAGTTTTCTGTAGCGCCTAAATCAATCATGCCATTAATAATGATTGTCTTGTCTTTGCCATGTAATTGGATTTTGACCTGGAATGGTCTTTGTCTTGTTCCAATGTTTCCGTGTTTGCAAGTGCCATGTAGATATTGCCGATTCCGATGGTTTTGGTTGTCTTGTCCCTCTGCTCATCCCTTACTGGAGACCTTCTTTTTTTCCCAACTAATCAGGTTCCTCTCAAGTCTTCATTTCACGCAAGTTGGTTCGTGGTTTCCAGCGGTTATTGTTGGTCTTTCAGTTGAATTGCCTGGTGTAGTCCTTCTCTTCTCTTGCATTTTGGCTGTCGCTGAATCTGTGCCCTGGTCTGGTACATCCCAGGCATAGGTTGTTATCCCTTCCTCGGGTATATTCTACTCTTGAGAGGTACAGTCATGGGCATCTTTTGGTCGCATCCAGGTCCATTGAGTCACTACAGATTTTCAGTATTATTGCACGATCTTCAGAATCCATTATTATTCCTTGGTACTTCCTGTTGTCGGATGAAGGTACTGTTGTTCCCTTATAGGTGCTTGATCATGTTAATCCAGTTTTCTTTTCAAATTACCCATGCCGCAAAGGCATCGACATTTGAAGCCACATTGTGGTCAGCTGCCCATGCTTCTTGAAGCGTTCGGTTAATTCCTTTAAGGAACTGTAATCTCTGTGTACCATCATCCTCATTGGCCTCCATAGCCGTCAGGCCAAAGTCATTTCTGTATTCCGTAACTGGTCCCTTGCCTTGCCTTAAGTGGACAAGCTTTGTCCTAGTTGCATTTTCCACGTCCACAACCTCAAACTGGTCTTTGAGGTAGGTCGTGAATTCCTCATATATAGTCCTAGTCTCTGTGTTGCGTCCTTCTGCAAATCGAGTTATGCAGCTTGCTGCTGCATCCCAGGGAAGGCTTTTAACGTAGGTAATGCATTCTATGTATCGTGTTTCTTGTGTTGCTTCAAAGTATAATTGGTATTGTACTAAGACGGTTCGTAGTTTGGTCCTTATTCCATGAAAGTTAGGAGGTTTCTCGACCTGGATCTGATTTTTAGTTATTTCACACTGATCGTTTATCAGGTTCAGGATTTCATGGAACTGTGCAATTGTGAATCCTGCTAGTTGAATTCCTGTTCCTCCACCAGCAGTTGATGGTCCTGGATCAAACATTCATTCTAGTCTTGATGTTTTGGGTTCTAGGGACCCGACTGGTGAGGTGGGCTCAGGTGTGACTGGACTTGTAGTTCTTTGTGAAAGACTTCTGGAGAGGTTTGTGCTGACAGCTTCTTCGTGTGCCGTACCGCGTATTGAGGTATCGATTTCTCCCTCTGTGAGGTGCGTGTCATTGTCTATTAAGTCAGTCGTTTTGTAGTTCAGTGTTGCTTAGGTAACGCAACCAAATATTATCATCCTATGCTGTCAACTAACTTGTAACAGGATAATACTTCTGTGTGAGTTGGATGATTATGACCGGGCCGTCCTTATAGTGAGGTGTGGGGCGTGGCGCTAATCTCATCCACCAATGTAGGAGAGCAAACGCAACGAGTAGTCCTAGACGAATGTCCACTATTGCTCTTAGGCCTATGCCTACGTTGTGTTGATAGCTGAACCCTATGGTTCCTATCGTACAATGCTATGAGAAGAGCGTGGAGATAAAGAGGTCAAGTAATTGCATAGGGAGAACTGAGATGTTTGCGTGAAGAGTCCTAACTACCAGTTATCGAGAGGTCCTTATATAGGCACTCTTCCCTTAACCTTAACCCTGGTAACTCATATCAAGTCTTATTGTGAAATCCCTCAGCTGACTTCTATGAGTCAACATCACAGCGTACCAAACTAATCAAAACTCACAAAACAAGTCATTTGCCCTAAAGTGGTCAAATGTGCATAACCCTTGTCTCATTATATGAGTCATGTTCGAAAATCATTACATCATATGACTCACAAGTGTGAATCATACGCACGATCAACCAATCACAATATAACAATAATTGCACTAGTACGCACTATGTAAAACCCAATGACTACTCATGTGTCATAGTGCGAAATCTGATAGCCTTATAACTTATAACTATGAGTTATATGAAATCCTGACTTGCCTAGTCACCAATCTTCACAACCTGTAGCCTTCCAGTACATTGTTGACTCTTTCCGCTTTTCCATCAGTTTGAGCATTGTAAGTGGCAGACTTTTTCATTTTGATACTTAATGTCTTGCACAATGATTCCGAAAATTCTCCTGTAAACTTTGTGACCATGTCGGAGATGATTTCGCTTGGTACCCCAGAGGTTTCCAAACCTCTTGGATGAATCCCGCAGCAATGTCCTTTGCGGTCGCATTTTCTTTTAAGCTTGAAAAGTGCGCCATTTTGGTGAACGTGTCTACTACAACCATGATCTCGCTCTCTACAGTAGATTTGGGAAGTTGGGTGATAAAATCTACTGAGGAATATGCCCAGGCAGCGAATAGGTCCTGTAGTTATTGTTACAGCCTAAAGCGTGCATGTCTTAGTACCTTAGCCTTTTGGCACTTGGAACAGGATGGGACATAGTCGTTCATTCATTTTGTGGTTCCTTTCCAGGAAGAGCCTCTAGTGATAATTTCCACAGTCTTTTCTGGACTGAAATATCCTCCCATCTTGGGGCCTAGACAGCCATTTGCAATATCTTTCTTCGGCATTTTGCTTTGAGGATCATATAGGCGTTTATTATAAAAGAGCATTCTATCCATTAGGGTCCTTTGTTTTGGCATTTCTTTGCCATAATCTCGTAGTTCTAGCTTCTTTTGTCTACCTAGCCAATCCGGATCCTCGTTTGCTATTTCCATTACCCGTTTCATTAATTTTATATAAAGTTTCTTTTCCTCAAATCTTGTGATTATTACATTCAACATTAGTGTTAGTCGCTTAATGAAAATCGGGTGTAAGGTAATGTCAGGCGAATCCCGATATTCGTGCATTTGGTCAAAATTTAGGAAGCATAATTGTGGTTGAATTTCTTCCAACTGTATGCCTGAGCTGCCAAATCCTTAGCTTGCGCGTATTAAATTGTATCATTTAACTAAATGACCTCCTGAAGTTCTCTTACCTCAATCCATTCCATAATCCTCATTGCTATGCAGTCTTCTGTATTTAGCGGGAAATCTTTGTTAGTAGTGTTGACTAGGAGGTTCTTAACCTCTCATCTATAGTCTGTATCCACAACTCCGGCTCCAACGACAATACCATGCTTGACTGCCAATCCACTATGTGTTGCAATGCACGCATAAGTTCCAGTTGGTAGTCTGTTAGCAAATCCTATTTCTATTATCATTTGCCCATTTGCAGAGACAGTGTTATCTGCAGTAGTGTATAGGTCATGACCCCCTGGTAGCCTCAAACAACTAGTTGGGATTTTTCCTTCTGGTTGAAATCTTTTAATCTGTAACGGAATCCTACTATATTTCTACTATTACTACTGACTTGATGTTGGTTATTACTTATTTGGGTGTATACCTGATAAGCGCTAGTATATAGTTGTCCCTTCCTACTTGATTATGACATCCTAACTAGTGATTCTTTCCTTATTTCGCTTATCACTACGCCTCCTTGCTTCTACCCATTTAGGTATAGCTATCCCGCTGCTATACCTAACAGATTTGAATAGTATAAGTGATCTTTTGCTCTTTCTGTTTGGATTTCATTAATTGTTTTGTTAGCTCCATCCTGTCGCTTTTAACCCTCTGGTTTAGGAATATTGTTACCATGTTATGCTCCCTCTGTTAGCATATTTGTTGGACAAGATGTTAGCGCTTTTATTAAGTTTTCCTAGCTACAATCTTTGGTATTTAAAGAGCCTGCAATCCCTTAAGGATTCAGACTCACAAGCCTCACAGGACTATCATCTTTAATACTACAAGTTGAACGGTCACTGTATTAGTTCCAAACCTTTTATTATGTCTATTGAAGACCTATCCATCGAAGCTTCTCCCCATATCCTAATAGTATCTTCAGAGTCCCTTTGGGATTCTTGATATACTTGGGAGTAGCTAACAGTTTTTGACCTAAACTCAGGTATACCTTAGATCTTTTGCAGAGGACTGAAAACCCTTCGCCTACCTTGACCCAGCAGTACTAGTAAACCTCCCTATTGCCAAGAAGGCCTTGAGCGGACTCCTGGTAAGACCAGCTTACCCTAGTTATCAACCATTTCGCTTCCTAGAGATACCTGAAGGCACTTTACTAGATGATCTGTAGCATCCTTCTCAGTACCCCAAAGTCTGTCGCCAATACCCTCATCTGCACCACCACCTGAGGACTCAGAACTATCATCAGTAGATAGTAGCAGTAGTGAAGAAGAGGACTAAGACCAAGCCCAAGACCAAGAACTAGTCCAAGAACAGCTCCACTAAGAAGTCCAATCCAAGAAAGAACCAAGCTCCGAATCAGAATCAGATTCTGATCCAGAGGACGCTCCAGGACCAGCACCCCCAGCTTCACCACCTAGACCACCCAGTCTACTAAGAGAACCCAGAGAACCAAGCCCTGCTCCAGACGATTTAATAGTCTACCAAGACCACCTAGTCCACCAAGTCCACCATGCAATCCAAGCCCTACACCCATCACCATGTCAGTCCCACCAGAGGGAAATAATCGTCCTAAATAGCCTGTACAATTTACATTCACAGGGGAAGGAAAAGATCGAGACCTATAGAGAATCAACTCATAAATCAACAAAGCACATTGATACATCACGAGCTAGGGTATAACTGACGATGCCCCTAAAGCCCTGCAATGCTATAGAGCATATTGCAGAGAGAAAGCCCTCGATAAATTCACCCAAGATGAAGCTTCCCAAGAAAACCACACAGCTGCCAGACTAAAACAGAAATTTGAGGCCATCTTCATTCCTTCCACATCCAGATATACCATCTATGAACAGGGGCTACAAGTCAAGTAAACTACCAGCGGGAAAATAGCTCTAATTACCGATATTGTAATCAGACTTAAAACTTTGAGAGACATTCTCCCCCAAGGAACAATTTCAGACTATTCAGCCAAGCAGAGACTCCTAGATGCCATGGATATCCAGCTCAAACACAATGTGAAACCACATATCATCTCAGACACGTCCTTTGACCAGCTAGTGGAGATAGCGGAAAAGCTAGATGCAATTGGCCACTCTACAGGGCTCTATGGAAATCGTCAACGAAATGCTACCTCTAAAGCAGTTTCCCAAAAAGCAGCTAAGCGCCCCCAGAACAACATACAGTGAAATCAACCAATGTTCTACAACAATACCTCTCTGTATCCAAAGGTATCCCAGGCTGACAACGATCGGTGCAGAAGAGACAATGACTGTTACAACTGTGGAAAACCTGGACACTACTCCAATAACTGCTTTGAGAAGAAGCATAGGAGCACTCAGCAGCGAGGAAATGGAGGCCCTGGCGTAAGCAGGAGACCCCAGTATGTCAGGAGAATATACCACACCCAGGAAGACGATCCCCATGTAAAGGAATCAGTCACAGTTACCACAAACCATGAAGGACCTAGTGGAAATAATCTCAACCCCTCGAAGCATACATCACAGTCAATGGCCACAACGCAAAGGCACTATTCGATACAGGAACCACAGGAGATAACTTGATATCAAGAAAGTTTGCCACTACCCACCAAATCCCTACCAGAGACCTCGAGACTACAATCAACCTGTAGATGGCAGTTAAAGGATCACCCTCAGCAATCAACTATGTTGCAAAGCCTATCATACAGATTGACAAGGAAAGTGGCGATATCTCTGAAGCCCAAGTCTGTTCCTTGGACAACTATGATATTTTCCAAGAAATGCCTTACCTTACTGCACACCATGCTGTAATAGATTGCAGAAAATCTATTATCACCTTCCCTGACAAAGGATTCACCTTGCCCTGCAAGAATGCTACAAAGGCACGATTTTCAGCCATGAATGAAAGACATGCCCCTAATTTCATTTCCGAGTTTCCTACAGTATTCCCTTACAAGAAAACTGCGGAATTACCAATTTGAGAGATGCAAAGCACCACATCCAGATGAAGGACACAATTTCGGACCATAATCCGAGATTCTTCTCAATCCCTGACAAGATCATAACAGCATACTGAGCATTAATCGAAGACTTGAAAGCCAAAGGAATTATTTACCCGAGCGAGGTACACAACTCAGTCCACATATTCCCCAAGCTGAAACCTAATGGCGAAATCAGACTGCATGCAAACCTTGTACCAAGGAATGATATTACTATCAAGGACCATGAAGCGATTAACAACCTAGCCATAATACTCAGAACTGTTGCCGGAGCATAGTTCCGATCCACTATAGGCCTTGCAAATTGGTACTTCCAAATTCGTGTTCTCCCTAGCGATGAGAAATACAAGACCATCAAGACACCTTTTGGAGCATTTGCATGCAGAGTTATGCTGCAAGGAGATACCAATGCCCCTGCTACAGCTATGAGAGTTGAAGAGTTTGTCCTAGATAGATTTATTGGAAAATTCGTTTAGGCATTAATGGATGATAATACCATCTACTCAGAATCAGTGGAGGACCATATTTCACACATCAGATCAGTCTTAGGAAGACTAAAACAGTACCATATCAAAGCATCCCCAGCCAAAAGCAAATTCTTGGCCACCAAGCTCTAACTCAAGGACATGTTATAGATGAAAGACGAATTCCTGCAAACCTAGAAAATATTTGATCCATTCAAGACTGGCCTACACCAATATTGAACAAGGATGTTCTGACCTTTATAGGAGTTGTGATATATCCTGGACAATTACTCCTACACCTTGCCTCCACCACTGCCCCCCTGCTGTACCTAATTTCCCTAGATGTGTTTGAATGGTGACCCCTGCTTGAGGAAGCCTTCAAACAGGTTAAGTACCTGGCCAAGGCGACAATTCTACTCCACCCCATCTCATATCAGACATCATCTGATCCAATATACCTCATTACTAACGCCTCTAATGTTGGATCAGAAGTATGGGTTGGCCAAGGTCCCTCCCCTGAGAAAGCATACACTGCCGCATTCCACAGCAGAAATTTTGCTACAGGTCAGCTGCACTACCGTGTCCATGAATTAGAACTTTTGGCGATTGTGGATACCATTAAGGCATTCCACCTCATTCTATATGCCACCATGTTCACTGTTGTGTCTGACAATAAAGTAATATCCTTTTTCCTGAAGCAGACTAACTTACATTACTGCCAAACTAGATGGCGCATATTCCTGCAATCTTATTATTTTGATATCATACACAGACCTGGCAAAGACAATGTCCTTGCAGATGCACTATCAAGGATCTATGAAGACACCCCAGCTGAAGAAGACCAAATTCTAGAAGACCCTACAGAGAAGAAGCCTATAAATACCCCCTCCTCCACCATGAACAGTGTATCAAGACACTACCTCAACATCACCCATGCCTTAGACCCTTCTTCTACCCTCACTCTTCAAATTCCCTCAAGCATTCTTACTCCTGAACACCACTCCATGTGGAACTCAGATCATGGTACCAGCTCAAACCCCTCCAGCTCACAAGAAGTGAGTCTCTACTCATATTCTGTTGAACAAGCCATGGACAAAGCAGTAAATACCCTAGAGCTAGCAACCAATTCCATTCAAGGTTGTGAAATCGTCGAGACCTCCTCCTATCTCAGCAACCCTCAAGAGCCATCCCAAGCCACATTACTTATTGAGCGAGCTAAAGCACAAATGTCTTGCCTTGCGGCGAGAATTGACAATCCTCAAGGAGATATGGACTAACTACTGCATCCAGATGCTATCACCAACTGCTTCAAACTAATCTATGATTCTCTTACCTAACTGGAATCCCTTGCTGTCACCAACTCTGGAAATATCGTCCCCACCAGCACAGCTACTAAACCTGACCCACAGCCCACTCAAGTCCCTCCTCGACCCCCTGTCACTGAACTCGACCGACTTCTTGAATCTAATATACACAGAGCCATTCACTGGACTTCCTGTGTCTGGGACGAATGCCAAACCCATATAAATAGAAAGAATACAGGATACTTTCCCTCAGGATCTCGCGATATTCCAGGACCCTTCCCTCTTTACTCTACCTCCAATTTTGTCTCCCCTCATCATCTCAAGCACAGAGCAGAACACAGATGGGCTGTTCCTCCTCCCCTCCACGATGATGATGGCTATCCAGTCTTTTATAGAGCTATCGATAAGGGAAAAGAAAGAAAAATACCGGATATCGACCAAGGATGGGATCTACCTATCCCTTAAGCACCTGTTGATTGTAAGGATTGCTTCTTTGATCAACCCTCTTTACTTGTTGACCTTGGACCTTTTCAGCTTACCAACTACATGAAAGGGAAGTTGTACTCCTGCATTCGAAATGCCACCCCAAATGACCCTCTACTTGAGGTAGCTACCAAGGCTATCGACTATCCTGCTTGGCTCTTATATGGTGGAGTTCTCATCAGAAAGGGGAAGAATTATTGTAGAGACTGTCCTTATATCCCCTATGAAGGAAGCTATCAAGGTGCTAATATCAGAAGCGAAATTGTGCGCATTACCCATGAACTAATGGCACATATGGGTATGCAGATATGTTTTGAATATGCTTCAAGACACTTCCACTGGCTCTCCATGAGGAACGATTTCAAAGACTATGTCCGCAGATGCCACCTATGCCAGCTCAACAAGCAACTAACTACGGTCCCGGAAGGATCAGCCACCTCCCTCCCTGTCCACAGGCAGCCATTCTCTTCCCTAGCAATTGACTCTGCAGGACCCTTGCCCAGCGATTCCAACCTTGAAATAATTATGGTTGTCTGGGATCAATTCAGTGGCTTTACCTACCTCATACCAGTCTCCCAGAACATCACAGCTGTTGAAACAGCACACACCATCCTTGAGCGTGTCTTCTCCATTCATGGTTTCCCTACCTCCCTTGTCTCTGACAGAGACAACAAGTTTGCATCCTGCTTTTGGGCACAGCTTATGGCGAATCTCAAAGTTGATCTCGATATGGCTACAGCTTACCATCACCGGACCAATAGACACATTATGCACAGAATCAGAACTGTTCGCCAATGCCCTAGGAACTATATCAACCCTAAAGATACCTAGTGGGTTCGCCACCTACCTCATGTCCAGACTGCACTCAATGCAGCTCCCAGGGGTAGCACTGAACTCTCACCCTTCGAAATCACCTTTGGCAGACTACCTAACCTCCTCCCAAGTGTCAGAGGTCTCCCCACTTCAGTACCAGCACCAGACAATATTGCTTCACCAATCATGAAGGGTCAACTATTCAAATTTTCTATTTAATTTCCTTTAGGTGTATCGTTGATAATATAGAATATTCTCATACTTGGTATAGGTTTCGGTTTACCAGTACACCGCTTACATTACTACAGCTAGGACATATATTTCTCTATATTTCACGGTATTGAACAGGTTATGTTAGAAGATTTTCATATGTGTTTTCTTATCTGGTGTTCAGGATTTTACGGTTGTTTTATGCATCTTTTATGCATTGTTCTTGGTCATATAGATCATATTCTTTCATAATATTTCCCTTCCACCCTCTCAGAATTACGCATATTATTTTGGATTTTCTTGGCAGGATATCAGGGTCAAACACAGTTCGCACTTAGGTTTCTTACAATGTTTTCCATATGTTTATCTCACTTGCATGGAGGATGCACTTTTGTATAAATACAGCGGTTACTACCCACCTCGCTTACACGCTCCGCGCCCTTTATTTTCCTCCCGCTTGAAACTCTTGCCCTTTTTAGCCGAACAAAACTTCGCCCTTTTGTGTGGCAACAGCCACGACACACCAAATTTTGCCCCTCGCTTAAGCTTCACTCTTTAGCGACACAACCCCACTTCCTGTGTAACAGTGATGGCCACAGCTTCCCCTGGCCCCTCCAGGTTAGCCTCGTGCACCCTGCACCGCACAGCCCCCTACTCAACCCACTCCTCCCGCGCCAGTACCCCTGGACCCCTACCCGAACACCTGATTGCAACTCAGAACCTCCTGGACGCTATAGTTACCCAGTTCAGTCTCTCCCAGGAATCCTTCCATGCGTTTGACAACTCCCTCCTCCACAACCTTTCCGACGGGGAAGCCACCATCATCCCACTCCTCTGCACCACCCTCTCTGGAATCAATGAGGTAGTTAGCCGACTTGCCGCACTGACTACGCATGTGGATGAGATCTCCTCCGCTATCTCGACCTCCGCCCCTCCCGCTACTTCAGCACCACCCGCGATTGTAGCCTTGGAGGCCACAGTCAGGGACCTCTCCCTTCGCGTCACGGCAGGAGCCAATGCCAGACAACCCCCTCCTCCTCCGCCGGTCCCCCCACACCCCGCTCCGGCTCGACCTAGGTCTCACCCCAACCCTCAACCCCAACCCATAGAAGAAGCAATTCAAGGCCCCGACCCCGACCTCCCCTGCTATGACACAGTTGAAAAACAGTGGTATGGCAACCCTGCCGCATATGCCCTCCGACACCCACACTCCTGGGAAGCCCAAGAATACACGGCAGGCAAATACCCTCCCCTTACCGAGTTCCGCTCATCACCCTCATCCTCCAAGAACCGACCCACACACACCCAGCCCCGTCCGGCATACAAGTCCAATGCTGCTGTTCCCGCAGGACCATCCTCTGCACCAGGGACCAAAGGCAAAGGGAAGAAGCCAACCACGCCGGCCCAAGTCACAGAGTCCAACGACAGCAGCACTCAGTCTCGAGGTCCTGCACCGTTGCCCGCTGCCGAGCGCAGATTCTTCGCCCCCCGCACCTCACCCGCACCCCATACAGAGGCTGACCGTATGGCAGCCACCGACCCCGACCTGATGGCCGACGTCCTGAGGCAGGCCAACCGCCCTTTCCCCCTGTCCTTTTCCGCACGTGTCAAACCAAAAGGATCTCTTACCCTCCTGGGCACTGACCCGCACACACCCTCAACTGCTTATTCAACCTACTATGAAGCCATGACTAACCGTCTTAACCAAGCTTTCCCAGTAGGAAACAACCCCTATCGCCCTTTCCGCCCCGCCCCAAATCAGGTCCAATTAGCCATCCACAGCTTACCCACTGCCTACCTTCCGGAGGACCAGGCTAACCTCTTCCCCGCCCTCTCTGAGTCAGTTCGCAATGCAACTGTGGTCGCAATCTACGCAGCACGTTTCCTCCACACCGACCCAGACATTCGGGCAACAAAGACCACTACATCTGTTGTAGTTACAGTGGCCCTGGACGATGTCAACAGGCTTGGCTCAAGCATCCGTCTCTTCTCGCGTCCGCGCAAAGTCGAAAGGGCCCACTCCTCTTGGAAGTATATGCAATGCCGGAAGTGCTGGCTTAACGGCCACCCCTCACCTATGTGCAAAGCCTCCACCCCCACCTGTCCCCTGTGGGCTCTAGTACATACACGAGCGGCCCACCGCTGCCCAAATCTCACTTGCCCTAAGGGCGGGAACACTAAGTCCGTTGCTGGGTGCTGTCCCGCCTCTCCCCTCATGTGCTCAAGTTGCGCAGGTCCCCATCCTGCCACGTACCGTTCTTGCCCATCCCGCCCCCTCCCTCCCACTGACGATGATGCCCCCTCTGAGCCTGAGGGTATACAAGGACCTGGTGATGTCATGGACCAGGATACACTCACCCTACCCGACCCACCCAGGACTCCCTCCCCCACTACTTCCGCCATGGATCTCACAACACCCGGACAGCCAGTCCCACCAACTGGTGCTCCAGCTGACCCTCGCCCCATATCTGTTGCACCAGTCCCCACCTGGCTCTCCAGTTCTCCGCTTCCACATGGTCCATCGGGCTTTCCTCGCTAATGAGGCCCGCACTGGACCCCCCCTCCCTGACGCAGGCGCCAGGCACTACCCTCACCCTCATTCAACACAACTGCCTTGGGAGCTGGAATGTGTTTTTGTCCCTTTTCAATAGCCTTAAGGCTATACCCACCCCTCCGCACTTGGTCGCCTTGCAGGATCCTCCGGTCTTCAAGGGTCGACTACCAATATTTTCCTCTTATAAGTCTTTCTCCCCACCTACTACTAACGGCGCCAAACCTAGGGTGGCCGTTTATGCTCTCCTTGATTTCATGCAAGTCTTTGCACTTTTGACCGTTTTTTCGACCGGCTGGATTTTATGGCAATTGATATTCACTCCCCTTCTGGCCTGTTTAATTCAGCCCATCTGGTCTTCCGCGTTTACAATGCCTACTCCACCACTGGGCGCTCATCCCACACCCGTACAATTAGCCCACCTTGTATTTTTCGGGAACACGCTTTCCCCACCCTCTTGGTTGGAGACTTGAACCTCCATCACCCTTTTTCTGACCCTCTAAGGGTCCTTTCTCTTACTGAATTTAGCCTTTCTTCCCCATACTTTGGCCTAGTCTCTGAGCTAGGCTACTCACTTTTAAATACACCAGGAGTATTCACTAGGTTCCCCCTCGATGGCACATCCAGACCTGGAGTCTTAGACCTGGCCTTCGCAAATCCCTGCCCTGCCCCCTTTGTTAGCTCAGGGAGTATCTCCCTCCCACTTACCGGCTCTGACTATCTCCCAATTACAATAGCCCTATCCGCGCCATTCCTACGACAGCCTGACCCCACGCCTAACTGGACCAAAACGGATTGGCTCACACTCTCCCCTCTCATCAAGGATCAATCGGTCCCACCTCCTCCCCAGCTCCCTACCTCAGCCGCACTTAGTTCTTGGTTCGACCGCCATCTGCGCACCATCACCTCCCTCCTTGCCTAGCACACTCCAAACAAACATCCTTGCTTCCGGTCAAAGCCCTGGTGGACAGCTGAACTATCACAGCTGCGCCAAGCTTTCAACAGAGAGGCAAGAATATCTTGCATGTCCCCCTCCACCACCCTCTCCGACTGTGCTCGTGCCTCCCGCCTCGCGTATTTCAAGGCCATAAAAAGGGCCAAGGCATCACACTGGAACTCCTTCCTCGCCTCCTTGGACTCCAAATCGGTTTGGGCTGCCCGGAGGATCGCTAGCGGGCGCCCCCCTGATCGGTTCCACTCCTTTCCCAACACGACGACACCCGTCGAAGTCAACACCTCCCTCTTGCATCACTTTTTTCCTCCTAAAGACCC
>QFET01025512.1:9456-25571 GCA_003316355.1 Tuber calosporum | reverse complement strand
CTTGTGAGTCATGAGTTGATTTCGCACACATGACTACTTTAGAGTCATGTGGGTTTTGCTCATGACGCACGCTTGTGAGTCATGAGGTTATTATAAGTTGATTTCGCACACATGACCACTTTAGGGTCATGTGGGTTTCGCGCATGAACCACACTTGTGAGTCATGAGGTTATTATTAGTGCAGATGACCTTCGCACTTAGAAGGTCATATGATGTATGAGTTTCACATGGCTGCGCACTTGCACAGCCATAAGGTTTAGGGTTGCGGGAAGAGGCCTATATAAGGACCCATAGGGGGACAGGTAGATAGCTCTTCACGCAACCATCTTTGTTATTTCCTATCTATAACTTTATCAAATCAAACCTTCATTCCGCTCTCCCTCTAGCAACCTCTAGTTAAAGTTGACTGTCGGATTCTTCTATCAAGTGCTCAGGAAAACTATTGGACTGGGAGTAGTCGCAATAGTAGTGAGCAAGTGTCTTGATAGACTGAATCATATATCGTTGCCGGTTGCGCGATATAGATAGTCGAACCTTAACAATCCCACTGGATTGAAAAAAGACTCCGCATAGCCTTTCATCTGCAGACAGACGGGCAAATGGAAAGGACCAATGGCATACTGGAACAATATCTACGACCATATATTAACTATAAGCAAGACAACTGGGCGGAACTCCTACCACTCGCAGAATTCGGATAAAACAAGGGACTGCATGACACATAGTAAGCCCACACCTTTCCATGCAAACTATGGACTGTACCTGTCACATGAATCCATTAGCCATATGATACCAGAAGAAACAAGAAACAAGGAAGGAATGGGTCTGCTGCACAAAATACTGAAATAAGAAATGGTCTATGCGCAATTACGACAGAATAACAAGTCCGATTAAAACAGAACACCTGATATGAATCTCAAGTCAGGATACATGGTATGGCTATATCTATGGATTATTCGGACCACAAGACCATGTTGGAAACTGGTCTGCAAGAAAAGATAAGCGTTCCGGATTATGGAAAAAGTAGGCTCAGGGCATTTAACCTGGCCTTGCCTCAGCAGATGAAGATCTACAATACTTTCCACATCTTGCTCATCGAACCTTACCAAGATAATCAATTCCCCTCTCAAAAATAATTACCTCTCTCCTTGATCGAAATAGAGGGCAAAAGCGAATATGAACTAGGAGAATTAATGGACTCTCGAATGCAGGGCCGACGACCACAATTCAGAGCCAAGTGGGCTGGCACCTAACCTGAACACAACAAAACTTAGTACCCTACAGATGCTTTCAGCAATGCCAGCATGGCCGCTGAAGGTTTCCATCAGCAGTACACAAGAAAACCTAGAATGGGTTAGAGTTAATATCAAACCAGTGGAGGGACAACCTAAAGAACAAATGATATTGGCCAACGGCGATGGTATGGGCGATAGGCCAGGAGCTATCACAACAACCAGCCCACCATATGCAACCCAGGAGGAAAGACAAAAACAGGCAGAATATAACACTCTTTCATAGACTACCTGCTATGATGACCACTGCTATTTTCATTTACACGATAAAGGAGGATCTAATTTGTTTTCTATACTACCTAAAATACTTAAACAATAACAATCACACAATTAAACATCCTGGATCCACTGCTTGAAAAACAACTGCCGTGTACATCAATTCGACAAAATCGATACCAGCTATTACCCAAGACGCACTGGGGAAGCGACACCCCTGAACGAAAATGACGCACGCATATAGAAACGGAAGGCAAATGTGAGGACACAGTTGAGGATAGATGAAGGCTAAGAAATTGAAAGAGATACAAGTCCAGATGTTGGATGTCTGTAATGACAAATTGAGATATTACGTAACCAACTTGACACTGCTGAAGCCACAATTCAAAGCCAAAGAGACGATATGCCGACCTACCTGAGGATGATTACCGACCAAGATCGAATTGTCAGAACAGAGAACCTAACTTTTGGAAGAGGTCCGCAAAGGTTGCCAGTATGCCCAACATAAGGTTCGGAATTTGTAAAAGGAATTGAGCAGGTTTGGGGGAAGCCAGACAAGGATAGGACGTTGAGCCAGATTGGACTCAGGCTAATGGGAGAGGGGAGCTAATGTCACGCTTGGTGACTAAGCATGGATTGGATTTCATATGACTCATAGTTATGAGTCATAGGCTTATAGGATTTCACACTATGACTCCTTAGTGGTCATAGGGTTTACATGATGCATGCTTGGTTCAATCATTATTATATTGTGATTGGATGATCATGTGCATCACTCATACTTATGAGTCATATAATGTAAGGATTTTCGCACATGACTGACATTATGTGTCATGGGTTTTGCGCACGTGACTACCTTATGGCACATGACTTGTTTTATCAGTTGTGATTAGTTTGGTACATTGCACAGCTGACTCATAGGAGTCAGCTGATGGATTTCATAGTATGACTCAATATGAGTCATGCCTAGAATTTGACTCATAGATATGAGTCATCAGGGTTTGGGTTGAGGGAAAGGTGCCTATATAGGAACCTCTAGATGGCCTCTAGTTAGGACTCTTCACGCAATTATCTAACTTCTTTCCTATACATTTACTTTATCTCTTGACCTCTGCACTCTCCTATTGGCGTTGTGTGATTGGAACTATAGGGTTCGGCAATCAATACAATGTAGGCATAACCCTAAGAGCAATTGTGGATCATCAAGTAGTACTACTCGTTGTAATAGTAATGCTTCCTTAGTGGCTGAATTGATTGCCACACCGCATCCCGGACTATAAGGACGGCCCCGTTATATTCATCCAACCCACAGAGAACTAGTCACCTGTTGCAAATCAGCTGACAGCATAGGATCGTAACTGCTACCTTAGAATATTTTCCACTACAATCAAGTTGACTATTACAATCTTCTTGTGTTAGCCGAGTATGTATATAACAACTCTCTATCAAGCCCACCTGGAATAAGTCTGCTTTTTTACAAACTATGGTTACCATCTACACAAAGAATGGATGAAGAAGCGAAAAGCTCAAAATCCTTGAGCAACAAGGTATGCTGACTGGATTAAAGTCATATATGAAAAGGCAAAGGAATCTCTTGAGAATACTCATGAAGTGATGACCAAGTACTATGACCGCAAAACACGCAGTCAACAAAACTTCCTCATGGAGGACTTGGTTACACTAAACTTGAAGAATATCTCCACCAACTGGCCTTCAAGAAGTTAGTGCTAAGGTTATATGGCCCATTCACAATCCTAGCGCAATGGGGAAACTCTATCTACAAATTGGAAATATCTGAGCGACGGATAATTCATCTTGCATTCCATGTATTGCTACTCGAGCCGTACCAAAGGTCACTTCGACCAGGCCGACAACAAGCACCCCTTGCACTAGAAGTAGTTGTGGGTGACCTTGAATGGTAGGTGGAAAAAATTATTAAGAGTGAAATAATCTCTTATGAGCAAAGATCTAGAGGACATGGAGGAATAATCCTAGATGTTTGTTACTTTATCAAGTGGAAAGGATGTTCCAAAGATGAGAACCCCTGAGAACCACACGACCACTTACATCATACTCGACAACTAGTACAAGATTTTCATAGGGAAAATCCAGCGAGGTCAAAGATGGCCTAAGAGGTATCTGCAGAGATGTCTTTCCTGCTTTGGCCAAGTTATTGCAGAGGGTTTTTTAAACCCTACCGGAAGGGGTTGTTACAAACCTATCCTTAGTTTACGGACAAGGCACACTATCTCCTTCAACTGCAACACGTAACGATACATACCGCTTGTCCTACCTCTCTTCAAGTCTCGTAGCTTAATGTCACCTTGAGAACGCTGAGTCCTATCGCTCATAGCCCGTGCGACTACTCCTTAGTGATACGTTTCTTGAATCACATTTTGGTCGGTGATATAAACAGATGGTTGTAATAAGAATAAAGGGTGGATTGAACTAATAGTAAAAGTATAACATAGGAAGTAACTTAGGTAGTTGCGTGAAGAGCTAGCTATCTCTGTCTGTGACCCTCCTTATATAGGCGCTCTTCCCACAACCCTAACCCTGTTGACTTTACTATGAGTCACCTCTTTACTATGACTGCCGTGTGAGTCATAGTATAACAAACATCCTATTACTCACAATTTGAGTCATAGTATACAATCCCTATAATATCCAATTTCCATAAAAGGTCATGTGCGCTAATCGCGTCAAATGCGTGAAACCCCGGACACATACTTGTAGTCAGGTGTGAAAGTCATAACATCATATGACCTCACAAAGGTGAGTCATGAAACCATAAACATAAATCAAATCAAACATCATAATCATAAATGATCTCACAAATCGTGAGTCATGTGAAATATTCCATATTGCTAAGTTACGATTTGTGACAATAGCCCCTCTCTCCCCTCAGCTTGAGTCCCATCAAGCTATTCACCAAGTTTCGTTACTTGGTTCCCAAATCTTCTCGCGTCGCGACGGAACTTCCCTATAATTTGTTCCGTTGTGCGTAACTGTTTCCTGACCATCTTCAATTTCAGGTATGCCACCTCGATAGTTCGTTTGTTGTGCGCAATGGTAGCTTGATGCGCTTCGAGGGTCTCCTCTTGGAGTCTAATCGTTCCTAGGGCTTCATCCAGTTATATTTCCAAACCCGAAATTTTTCTTTGAAGGCATTGAATATCTGCCTGCGTGTGTTGGCTTTCAGTATCATCATTTCGGGTTTCCTAGCCCCTCTCCAACCTTCCCCTCCTGGCTTCCGTGCGCTGAGCATCCTTCCTGCACAGTTCTTCTCTTTTACCCCACGCCTTGCGGTAGTATCCCGCCCGGATCTTCGCATCCCGGTGGGCTCGACTATTATTTCAGTAGCACTCCTCCCATCTCGTTTCTGCATGTGGCTGTTTTGGCCAGTAACTGGCCCCTTCCTTGTCTCCTCTATGGACGTTGCAATGCTCAACATAGTATGCCGGCCAGCTCATCGCATTGTGTTCTGATGCCCTTTGCCGGTCCTCTACCATCGCATCGCTTGGGCTAGTTGGAGTGATTTCTCGCTAAGGGTCTCCCCAACTGTCGTTCGTTGTTTCTTGTTTGATTTCTTCCCAGCCTTGGTTTATCTGGGTATTGTTCTGGAAGTGTTTGATAGCATTTTCCTCGTGTTCGAAGGTTTCCGCTGGGTACCAAACTTTATCGTGATCAGGAGAATGTCCTGTCCACTTCCCTCGATATGGAGTCTTCCGTAATGTAGTCGTGTATCGACTATTTCTTCAAGTTCGTATTCTGTTTCGGCTTCGATTTCGATTGGTGGTGGTGGTAACTGGATCTGTGATAGGAATCTTTGGTCTTGGTAGGGTTCAAGAAGTGAGATGTGGATGGTGTTGTGTATTCTCATCGATGGGTGAAAGTCCAGCTTATATGCATGGTTCCCCACTCTTGCCAAGATCTTGAAGGGCCCTATCTTTCTGTAATCGAGTTTCTTGCATGGTCTTGTGGTCATTACCTTCATTGGTAGGAACCATACCATATCTCTTGATTTCAAATTTGGAACGGGTTTTCTGTGTTGATCATAATTTTCTTTCTGTCAAAGTTGTGCGGCCACCATTTCTTCGCGTATGGTATCGTGCCATTGGATAATTTCATTCGCTGGAATCTTCTGATCCGGTATTAGATTACCACTTGCGTCATGTTTCGGGTGTTGTCCGTAGTTTGCAAAGAAGGGTGTTGTCTTAATTGTTTCTTGTTGTCCATTATTGTATGCAAACTCCGCAAAAGGTAATAGTTTGTTGCAATTATCTTGTTGATAATTGACGTATGCTCACAGGTATTGTTCCAGGATGGCATTGGTTCTTTCGGTCTGTCCATATGTTTGCCGATGGTAAGCCGTACTCAGTTTCCTTTCGATTCCCGACCTCTGTACTGTCTCTTTCCATAGGTCAGAGGTGAACAGTGTTCCCCTATTGGTGATGATACCATGCGGCAATCCATGTAACCGAAAGATTTCTTTTGCAAAGGTTTACACCAAGTGTTTTATTGTCTTATCCTTCCAGCATGCAATAAAATGACTCATTTTTGTCAGTCTGTCGATGACTACCAAGATCGCATCGTATCCGTCCGATTCTGGTAAATCTGTGATAAAATCCTTTGATATCAACTTCCATGGCTTGTCTGGTGCTTCATTTGGTTGTAGTTGACCATATGGAGCATGTCGGCATGATTTCGTTCTTTGACAAATGTCGCAGTTCTTGACATATTTCTTGATCGTTTCCCGCATTCCGGGCCAGTAGTAACTGCGACTGACGAGTTCCGTGGTCTTTGCTCTCCCACCATGTCCTGCCTGCAAAATGTCGTGATTTTTTCTGATAGGTTCTGTCCTTATCCTTTGCTCTTCTGGTACCCAAATCTTGTTCCGGTACCATAGGTAGTCATCCTTCCATTGGCATAACCCCAGGGATACATCCTTCATTTCTTTTGTTCCTTGTTCGAGTTCTTTCCTTATCTCTTGTATGTGAGGGTCCTTCCCACTCTGTACCTTTAGCTATCTCTTCTCTTCTCCGGGAAAGCTAATCGTATCCATTTCCTGTATCCTTATCTCCTACAAGTACTTTTTCTTGTGGTAATAGGATTCTTTGTTTCTGTTTGATCCTGTCGTCATCTTCTTCTGGTATATCTTGACTTCTCCTTGTGAATGCGTCTGGCTTGCCGCTTTGCTCTCCTGGCCGATATTTGATCCGTATATTGTATTGGCTTAACTTCTCACTCAACCGGATCTATCCTTCTTTAAGATCTTTTGTTGTCCTCAAAGGGACCAAATTCTTATGGTCAGTGAGGATCTTTGTCTTGTGATAGTTTCCCAATACATATCTTCGCCATTCCTTGCCTGCCTCTTCTATGGCCAATAGTTGTTTGTCGTGAATATCGTAGTTGCACTCCGCATTCGGCATTGTCTTTGATTGGAAGCCACGGGTCGCCATCTCTCGTCTTCACACTCTTGCGATAAAATTCACAAACAGACATACTTTGAAGCCTCCGTTTCAATCATGAGCGGTCTTTCCGGATTGTAATGAGTGAGTACGGGTGCTGAAGTTATTTTTTGTCTCATCATATCGAACGCCTCGCTTTCCGCTGTACCCCACTTCCATTTTGCATTTTTCCTTGTCAGTTTGTACAGAGGTTTTAATGTCCTGCTAAACCTCTCAATCAATCTTCGGTAAAAGTTGCAGAATCCCATGAATCTTTGCATATCGGTTTTATTCTTCAGAATTGCCCATTGCCATATGGCTGCCGTCTTGATAGGATCCATTCGGACTCCTTCTTTGTCAATCATAAATCCTAAGTAATCCATTTCTGTCATATGGAATTCACACTTAGTTGGCTTGATTCTCATTACGGATTTTCCAATCGCTTCCAGGATTTTTCCCATATCTTTCTGGTGCTGCTCCATTGTGTCCGAGTACACTAGTATGTCATCCAAATATACTATGCAGTATATGTCCAAGAATCGGTGTAACATTTTATTGATCAATCTCAGGAATGTTGCCAGTGCATTGGTCAAGCCGAATGGCATTACCAAGTATTCGTAAGTTCCGTAACGTGTCGCGAATGTAGTTTTCCATTCGTCTCCTTTCTTGATTTGCACGTTGTGGTACGCATCTTTAATATCCTGCTTCGTAAAGTATCGGGCGCTATTAGTCCTATCCAAGGCTTCGCCGATGAGTGGCAGTTGGAACCGATCTTTTTTCGTGACATCAGTAAGTCCTCGGTAATCCACGCATGGTCCTAATTTTCCGTCCTTCTTCTTGACGAAAAGGATTGCGGCTCCTGTTTCCGCGAAGGAGTCTCGTATACATCCCCTTTCCAGATTCTGTTTCAAATAGCTTCTCATTTCTTGCAGTTCCGGCGCTCCTAGTGGATATAACCTCTTTGCTGGGATTATCTTTCCTTCTTCTAGGTTAATATGGTGGTCCACTCCTTCTCTGTAAGGAGGTAACGTGGTCTTTTCTTTTTCTTCCAAGAGATCCAGGTATTGGTATTATACCTCTGGTATCATCCGTTCCAAGGGTTCTTTCCCCTGGTACTTTTTGGCCTTAATAGCCAGCTCGGTACTGACATTCATTGCCTTGAAACCGTATTGGCCGTCCTCCTGGTTCCACTAGAGAATGCCTGTGATCTCTCCTCTTCTGTAGAACTTCCCAAAGGCTTGAGCCGAGATCTCACAGATCACTATTCATTTCTAGTCTGTTTTTGTTTCTTCCCGGGTACCCTTCGATTTGTTTATGTCCCAGTCACTCTCGTGGTCCGTATTTCCGAATCCTTTGTCTTCTCGTTCAGTCTTTCCAAGTACTTCGACTTGCTTGCAATATCCGTCCAGGTATCTTTCGCATATCAGTTGTGCTATCATATCACCGGAGTTGACTGTGTAGTCTTCGTCCCTGAGGTTCACCATTACTACCTTCAGTTCACATGTATAATCCGCATCTAAGACACCCGAGTAGGTTTTAAGCCTGTTCTTGACTGCCAACCCGCTTCGTGGTGCAATGTGCCCATAAGTGCCCTGTGGTAACCCGATGGCTATCCCTGTTCGGATGACTTCTTGCCCTTTGGCCCGTATCGTTGCTCTTTCGCTAGCCTACAGGTCATGTCCTGCCACCCTCAGTGAGCCTCTCATAGGCATGGTTGCCTCTTTATTCAATCTTTTGACTAGGATTTGTTTATCCGCTTTTGCCTGAACCATTGAGAACTTCATATGTAAGTTCTCCTCCAGGGCTTCCGCTTTTGGGACTGTAAAGACCCTCGGTGACTCTTTTAAACACCAGGTCGTGCATCTCTCACTATCAAACGTGATGGTCCCCTTTCCCCAATCAATTGCAGGGCTATGTTCTGTCAACCATGGCATTCCAAGAACTGCTTCATGGTTTTGTAAATTTGCCACTTGGAAGGTAATCATTTCCCTATGGCTGCCGATGTCCATTGGTTCTGTCGTCGTATGAGGAACTGGACCCCTCGCGCTGAGTTTGCCGTCCGCCAGGTAACTCTCTTGTTGTTGTCAGGCTTTCGCCATAGGCATGCCGTACTTTTCGCATACCTCCTTATCAATAAAGTCCTCAGTCGCTCCTGAGTCAATCATTCCGTTGATGCTGATAATCTAGTCTCTGCTATGTAGTCGCATTTTTACCATGACATGGTCGTCTTTGTGTTCCAGTGATTCCGTGTTGTTTAGTGCCGCGTAGAAGTTTCGTATCTCGATGGGTTTCTATTTCCCCTTGTCCCTCAGACTATCGCTTACTGGGGACCATCGTCTTTTTCCTCTTCGTTCTTTTCGCTTTCGAGATCCATTTCACCGATTGCGGTTCTTTGTTTCCATCGTGGGTTCGGAACCCTACTGACTGTCCTCGCCGTGTATTCTTTTTCGTCTTTTGGGTTGGTGCAGTTTCTCATCATATGTCCTGGCTTTGCACATGCCATAAACAGATTGTTGTTTGTTCTCCCCCAATAATCGGTCTTTGATATGTTAAGAGCTTGTCTTCGCCTAGTCGCATCTAGGTCCATTGGATCTCCTCGAGACTCCTGTAGTCGTTGGGTCTTGAAGGTACCGTCGTAGTCTCTGGCGTTGTCGTATGTTTTGGTCTTTGACCTTCCTTGCACATGTTTGATTACGTCCAAGCGGTTTTCATGATTAATGGCCCATACCGACATTTCTTCAGTCGTCGTGAAGTCTTGAGCCATCATGGGCCATGCGTTCTGAATTTCTTCGTGTAAGCCTCTTAGGAAAGCCCTTCCCAAGGTTACTTCGTCGTATTCTGCCTCTGTTGCCAATAGTCGTAACTCTTTCCAGAAATCAGTCAAATCCGGCGACCATGCTTGATTTTCTCGATTTTATTTCTTGGCGTTTCCCTAGCATCCACCTCGCCGAATTGGATGCGTTGAGTGGCTTGAAATTCTGCCCAGTTATTCCATGTGGATGGGGTCTTTCCTTCCACATATGGTGTGATCCATTTGCCTGCTGATTCCCTCAGTAGAGATTTGGCGAAGTCCACTTTTAATCCGTCTTCATTTTCTCCCCATCCTAGTGCCGTTTGTACATTGCAAGTTGGACTAGCCATGCTCGCAGTTTGGTATAGTCTCCTGTAAATGTATCCGGGGTTTTGATTTTTGGCCTTCGTACTCTCTGTTCCTGTCAATTTTCCTGAACCGTTCTGATCAACTCTAGGAGTTGTTCTCTCGTGAGAGTTATCGTATCCGCTGGTACTGCTACCCCCGACATTCTGTGTATTGGGGATGCTCCTGAGCTTACTGACACTGATCTTGATCTTGCTTCCGGGGTGACCGCACTTGGAGGTCTTGGGGATCCTTCTCGCGATATCTCGCTTAAGGCTTGTCCAAGTTCTGCTTGTAGTCCTAGGAAAGTCGCTGGATCGTTGAAGTCTGGTACTTCTGTATCTGTAGGTGAATCCGTTTTGTATTCTTCAAGTGTCGCAAAAGACGCAACCAAATGTAACAAACCTATCCGTAGTCTGCCGGACAAGGCACAGTATCTCCTTCAACTGCAACAGGTAACCATACGTACAGCTCGTCTTACCTCTCATCAGGTCTCGTAGCCTTATGTCGCCTAGGGAATGCTGAGTCCTTTCACTACTAGCCCATGCGACTGCTCCTTAGTGATACGTTTCTTGAATCACCTTTCAGTCGGTGATATAAACGGATTTTTGTAATAAGAATAAAGGGTTGATTGAACTAAAAGTAAAAGTATAACATAGGAAGTAACTTAGGTGGTTGCGTGAAGAGCTAGCTATCTGTGTCCGTAACCCTCCTTATATAGGCGCTCTTCCCACAACCCTAACCCTGGTGACTTTACTATGAGTCACCTCTTTACTATGACTGCTGCGTGAGTCATAGTATAACAAACATCCTATGACTTACAATTTGAGTCATAATATACAATCCCCATAATATCCAATTTCCATAAAAGGTCATGTGCGCTAATCACGTCGCATGCGCGAAACCCCTGACTCATACTTGTAGTCAGGTGCGAAAGTCATAACATCATATGACCTCACAAGCGTGAGTCATGAAACCATAAACATAAATCAAATCAAATATCATAATCATAAATGATCTCACAAATCGTGAGTCATGTGAAATATTCCATATTGCTAAGTCACCATTTGTGACTGGGGTACTAAAAGGATAAATGCTACAAGACAAACCCTATAAAATGGAAAATAATGTTACACACATGGGATATGGTACTAGACTTCAGAGTCTAAAAACCTAATGTTATATAGCGCCATGAGCTAAGTATATTGACTACAACCCACACTGGCAAGAAGTAGGTTTGTATCCACAACTACTCAGCCTCAGTGAATGATGATAGAGTAATTTACACAACTGGATCTATTACATATTCTGCATTCTTGATAATCCGAATGCCTGTGCACATTAGTGCGGATATGCAGGAAAGATAGCCACTTAGACTGATCACCTGGTAATCCGTATGAGATTCGCAAATTGGCAGTATCAACTTGAACTTAGTTTACTTATCAAAGAGATCGAAGGCTATCGACTGGTGGAATACTTGATATCCTCTGAGAAATAGATACTGCGAGGGATTATTGCCTATACTGGGGCATATATCTTCAGACTCAAACGGTGTTTGCACTCTTTAGAGCATGGCTGAAGTTTCCTAGGATACTCCTTTTATATAGCCAACCTAAGTACTGGGAAAAGTGTATAAATAGTGAGCAGTCCCCCATGGTTAAGGGATCATAAAGTAACCCTGAAGAGCCCTTAACAATATAACAAGTTATTAAGCCTTCAAGAATCTTCTATCTTTTATCATACTTTTTGCCGAGCTTTACTGACAGTTCTCTGATTTCTCGATATGAGCACAGCCTAGACAATTCGACAGTTTGCAATTGGCTACCCCATAACTGTATGCTCATTGCACTAATTTCATTATGGCAGAAGAATTCCTTTTCAATAATCTGTTGAATACGGGACTTAGTTCTGTAGTGTAAATAGGAGTTTTACCCACTTCCAAACAGTTTTGTTGTTAGGATCCTATACGGTCAGCTGACTTGCAATAGGTAACTACTTCTCTGTAGGTTGAATGAAGATAATTTGGCCGTCCTTATAGTACAGTACCGAGCGGGCTCTAATCTCAGCCACCAGGGTAGGACTACTATTGCAACAAGTAGTACTAGGCGAAGATCCACTATTCTTCTTAGGCCTATGCCTATGTTGTATTGATAGCTAAAACCCTATAGTTCCTATCGCACAACGCCAATAGACGTGTGAAAAGGTAAAGAGGTAAATTAATTGTATAGGTAAGAACCTAGATGGTTGCGTGAAGAGTCCTAACTACAGGCCACCTAGAGGTCCTTATATAGGAACTCTTCCCTCAACCCTAACCCTGCTGACTCATATTGAGTCATACTATGAAATCTAATATCTGACTCCTATGAGTGAACTGCACATCGTCCCCAACCAATCAAAACTCATAAAACAAGTCATTTGTACTAAATTGCTCAGATATGCGAAACCCATGACTCATAATGTGAGTCATTTGCAAGAATCATTACATCATATGACTCACCAATGTGGGTCATGCACACGATAAACCAATAAAAATATAACAATGACTGCACTAGTGTGCATCATGTGAGACCCGATAACTACTACTGAGTCATAGTGCGAAATCTGCCAGCCTTATGACTCATAAATATGAGTCATGTGAAATTCTGCCTGGTTTAGTCACCAATTGTAACATTTGTAATAAAACAAAGCCATGTTACCCTACCTTATAGATCACTGACGGAATAGTAGAATTCAGTTATCCTACGTTAATATTGGACGAAATGCAAACCAAAACTCTAATGATAGAAAAGTGATTTAGTGCATTCTAGACTGCCACTTGAATAGGACAGGAATGGCTGGTGGAGAAGCATGCCTTTCGCTAAAAGGCTTACCAAACCTCATCTTGAAGGGGGTCCTGTAACACCATATATGTCACCACAGTTCAGTGGAGAAATCCTCCCTGCAGAATAAATTTGGGGGTCTTTGATTGCTGACCCACTCAAGTTGCTAGTATTGATATCTAATAGCACTTCTGATGTATTCTAAGTCCCTAATATCCCTCTAGAGTTTTAGGAATTCTATGGAGGAGCTATCTGGGAGTCAGATACAAATACAAGTTTTCAAGAATAAAAACTAACTGTTAATGTAACTGTAACCCCAGGGCTATACCATTACTAATAAAAGTTACTAAAGATGTCCAGGGTATCATCTCTTATCACAGCTGAGGTGGTTAATGAACCATTGTCTATAGGTATTGCTCATTAAGCCTATAGAGTAGTTTCTCTCACCATATAAGCAATATAGTTACCAGAGAAGCTCTCAAAATGCAAAGTAGACCAGGATAACTACCATACTTACTCTAACACCAACAGCGCAATTGGGCTACTGAGTCTTAATTTAAATATTAAGTCTCATAACTGACTTGACAGTAGGCCTCTAAGAAGTTGATGATTGGAAAGGTTTTTCTCTCTTGCAAATATAATGCTGATGTATTACAGTAAATACATCAGTTTGGTGGACGCTCCATATCTGAGCAATCTGCAGGCTCCTGAATGTAATTCTACTAGAGTCAGTCGTTCAAAGCCTTGCGAGGAGAAAGATGCTCTAGAAGGATCAGAGTAACAAGGTGTATTATTGGCTGTTATAATTCTACTTAATTATCTACAAATGACACTGTACTCTGATAACCAACCATCCTCACGAGAATAACTGAATTGAGTGCAGCTTCAGCTTATTGATATTATATTTTATTATTTTTATTCAATTATCTTTCTCTTTACCTTCCGTGATTTTATCTTTAAGTCTTTAGTATCCTCCCCACTGAGGTATCTATCATCCTTCAAGCTGCTCCTGTTACAATCCCTTATTATATTAGCTCTATGCTGTCACTATTAACCTTTGGTTTTCAGAATATGTTTATCTTATTATGGTACCTGTACGAGCATGTTAGTTGAATAAGATGTTTTCACTTTTGTTATATTTTCCTAGTTATAATCCTTTGTATTTAAAGCGCCTGTAATCCCTTAAGGACTCTCTAGCCTCCTATTACTACGATCTTGGATACTACAAGTTGAACGGTCTCTATATTACTTCCTTACCTTATATCTTACCTATAAAAGACCTTTCCATTATTGCTTCTCTCCTCATCATGTTAGTATCCACAATACCCCATTTGGATTCCCAAGATCCATAGGAGAAGATTAGAATGATATTAACCTCCAAAGTGATATTTAGTTGCTAAGTCACTTTGACCCAGAATGTGAAGCTGAGCTGATATGTGACATTGAGCTACAAAGTAATCTTGATCTGGCAGGCACTCAGACAGTGTGCCCAAGGCTGTGGTTAACAGCTACAACCTTCATAAAAGTAATTGGATTTATATATAGATAATTCTGACCCTCAAGCTATTTACAAACCAACTGTTATAGTAGGCAACCATACTCTCTCGACTACGACTGCTAAACTATTACACTTACTCAACCATTATTGATGAGGAAAATGGCCCTTTTTATAGGTATCATAGTTCAGGAGATATGAAACCATGAAAGGAGAGAGGTAGAGTTGTACTTGCCCATTCCAAAAGTATCTACAAATATGTAACGCAGTCTTGGTAACCCACCCAGTATCAATTAAAATAATGCCCTAAGTGTTAATTTGTGAATCTAAGGGGAAAAAAATAATTGAGACAAAGAAAAAAAAAAAAAAAGGAATAACAGAGAACAACATGCTACAGGTTATGCCTCAAATCTGTTTCCACCATCTTATAACATACATTGTGCTATCATACAAGGTAGTTTTGAAATTTTATTATTAATCTCTTTCATTGTATCTCTTTGACTGTAATTTTAGCTCATTCTTCTTCTAAAATTATTTGCATCTGTGTCACTGTTATAATTTTCAATTGTCCATGCCAGCAAAGGATTCTAGACTTCATTAGAGGCCAGATGTGCTCAATCTAGTTAAAGTCGGGGGAATTAGGGGTCCAATCCGTTTTGGAATTTTATACTTTTCTAGTTTGCGATTGGTGAAGTAGGAGTCATTGGAAGGTGCATTGTACTACATCAACCGGAAGTTTGGATTGACTACTATTGCCTCCTTATATGCTGGCCACAGAATGGGCCTACAGAGGTGGCTAACATACCTCCATGAACCCATATCCTTGCACTTTCCAACCTTCATTAGCCTGAAAGCATGCTTCTTTCCCAGAAATTATTTTCTAGTTTTAACATCCTGCCAGTTACTTTGACCGCAGAATGCATTTCTGCAGCTATAGGCAATTCCTCCTTTCGCGGTATCCACCACAATTCTGACTGCTTCGACTCTGCATCTAATAGGTCTGCATCTTCCTGCATTTTTTTATTCATCTGGCCAATCTCTTCTTTGGCCATTTTCTTCTCCTCCTCTGTAACTGCTGGCCATTTGAAAAATGAGCCCTTCCACCGCTACCCAATTGCCCTCTAGTACATAATTAAAGTACCTATTTTTTTTATCAATACCGATACCGCCATTGTGCCACTTTTCACTTTTTTTCTCACTAAACAAGAAAAAGGTTAAAGACCTCTCCAACTTTGATCGACATTTCTTCTGTAACCATGGAGTCTACCCATTCAACTGCTGGTTGCCATATTCCTCTCAACTGGACCTAGTTCTATTGTATTCCGGATTAGCCTTTTTATTTTAATTTTTCAATTTGCTTACTCCCACATTTTCTAATGACACTGGAAATCAGACTATAGGCTTAGCAAGCATGCTAGCTGGGACAGTAACATAGTAGCAGGTAATACAAAGGAAAAGCCTGATGTCAAATAGGACATTATGGGTTGGCAAAAAGAAAATAATGAGGAGGGATAACGACAGATAGAATAGAAGAAAAAGTACTAATGGTATTCACACCTTCATATTGGCAACCATTCTGGGAATTCTGATATGCGCTCACCTCACCTCACAGTCCTGAGGTCCAACTAGCTGGCCACTAGCTCTAGCACCGTTTTCAGTCTCCCCAGAAAATACAGTACTTTGCAAATGCAAAAAAAAAAAAAAAAA
>QFET01025507.1:0-17414 GCA_003316355.1 Tuber calosporum | reverse complement strand
AGCCCATTAGGAAGGCCCTTCCCAAGGTTGCTTCGTCGTATTCTGCCTCCGTTGCCAATCGTCGTAACTCGTTCCAGAAATCAATCACGTTCCGGCTTCCTTGCTAGATTTTCTCGATTTGATTTCTTGCTGTTTCCCTAGCATCCACGTCGCCGAATTGGTGCGTAGAGTGGCTTGAAATTCTGCCCAGTTATTCCATGTGGCTGGGGTTTTTCCTTCCACATATGGAGTAATCCATTTGCCTGCAGATTCTCTGAGTAAGGATTTGGCGAAGTCCACTTTTAATCCGTCTTCGTTTTCCCCCCATCCTAGTGCTGTGTAGTACATTGCAAGTTGGACTAGCCATGCTCGCAGTTTGGTACGGTCGCCTGTAAATGTATCTGGGGTTTTTATTTTTGGCCTCCGCACCGTCTGTTCCTGTCGATTATTCTGAACCGTTCTGATCAACTCCTGTAGTTGTTCTCTCGTGAGAGTTATCATGTCCGCTGGTCCTGCTACCCCCGACATTCTGTGTATTGGGGATGCTCCTGAGCTGACAGACCCTGATCTTGATCTTGCCTCCGGGGTGACCGGGCTTGGTGGTCTTGGGGATCCTTCTCGCGATAACTCGCTTAAGGCTTATCCAAGTTCCGCTTGTAGTCCTAGGAAAGTCTGTGGGTCGTTGAAGTCTGGTACTTCTGTATCTGTTGGTGAATCCGTTTTGTATTCGTTAAGTGTCGCAAAAGACGCAACCAAATGTTACAAACCTATCCTTAGTCTGCCGGACAAGGCGCACTATCTCCTTTAACTGCAACAGGTAACGATACGTACCGCTCGTCTTACCTCTCTTCAGGTCTCGTAGCCTTATGTCGCCTAGGGAACACTGAGTCCTTTCACTCCTAGCCCGTGCGACTGCTCCTTAGCGATACGTTTCTCGAATCACCTTTCGGTCGGTGATATAAACGGATGGTCGTAATAAGAATAAAGTATAGATTGAACTAATAGTAAAAGTATAACATAGGAAGTGACTTAGGTGGTTGCGTGAAGAGCTAGCTATCTGTGTCCGTGACCCTCCTTATATAGGCGCTCTTCCCACAACCCTAACCCTGGTGACTTTACTATGAGTCACCTCTTTACTATGACTGCCGTGTGAGTCATAGTATAACAAAGTCCTATGACTCACAATTTGAGTCATAGTATACAATCCCCCTAGTATCCAATTTCCATAAAAGATCATGTGTGCTAATCGCGTCACATGCGTGAAACCCCTGACTCATACTTGTAGCCAGGTGCAAAAGTCATAACATCATATGACCTCACAATCGTGAGTCATGAAACAATAAATCAAATCAAACATCATAATCATAAATGATCTCACAAATCGTGAGTCATGTGAAACATTCCATATTGCTAAGTCACAATCTGTGACACCGTAATGCGAAGAATCAACCAGATATCAAAATCGGGAACCAGGTCATACTAAAGGCAAAAAACATACGCACTAAACGACCTTCTAAGAAGCTTAGTCCAAAACTCTATAGCCCGTTTAAGGTATTGGGACAAAGGGGAGAACACGCCTACAAACTAGAAATATCTGCAAGATGGAAGATCCATCCAATATTTCATATATCCTTCTTGGATTCCTATCGGACATCCAACTAAGCATATAGGGAAGAACCTCCATAGGAGTCAGAGGAAATCGATTCAGTTCTTGCATAGGAGATCAGAAGAATTATAAAGAGTGAAATAATCCCTTATACATAGTTGATGGGAGGACGTAACAGGCAAATATAGTATTTGCGTTACTTTGTGAAGTGGACAAGGTGTTCAGAGGATGAAAACACCTAGGAGCCACTGGAGCATTTGGAAGATACGCAGGAATTGGTGGAGGCATTTCATAGGGAGAATCTAGATATACCAAAGTGGGCTGATATTGAATGACAAGGAAAAGGTTTTTCTAGCGTGGCCAAGCAAATATGTTAGGTTTTTTACCCTACCAAGTCGAGTTCAAAATATTAGATTTGTATTAGTGTTTTAAATTTTATATTTATTTTTATTATTATGATAAGAAAGGGTAACGTTTAGAAAATGGCGATTCAATGTGACAGCTAGGGGGAGGGAGCTCATATTAGGCCTATGGGTACAAGGTACTGGAATCCAGGACTGAATTCATACAAAAATTGGGCTGAGATACTACTCATACCGCTCCGCCACCCTTGGTGGGCCCACATGTCACCTGCGGCTCTTACTGCAAAAAGTGTCCCCTCACCAAATATCCGAAGATTGGCACCACTCTGATAACACCATATACGTCGTCGCCGTCCACCCTACCAGATACTGTAGATTGGGTATATGCAGAGGGAGACTCGGACAACCCAATGCAGCTGGAATCAAGTGCATACGATCTGTGTCCGCAGGGCTATAGTCCTTTCTGTAGAGCCTTCAGGGGAGAGGACTGAATGTGATGGGACACTGTGCGCAAAAATGAGAATATAATGAGTGGGCTCCAGGAGTGTAACAGGCACTAGCCTGTGTGAACGGTTATACAATAGAGCCTAAGCGGTAGCCTGGTATCACTTTGGTGTCTAAGGGAGGCCTACAGAGAGGCGAAGATAAGGGGAGTACAATAGAATAGTTTATAGAGTGAAGGGGAACAATAGGATCGCCGTTAAACCAAATGTATTCACTGTCAAGGAATCTGTCTGAAGTCTGATGTCTCCTGCTAGCCAGGAGACCACTCTTAAATACATGAAATCTTTCCTGCAAGAGCTGAGGCTCTAGAAACCCGCAGCCACTATCATTACCGGTAAGTGTACAGCTACCAGAATCCTGTGGCATTGCTAGAGTCCGGGAAAGCCTGGGGGTTTTCCCACAACACTGCCTCTGTCCTACCTCCAGAATACATGACCTGTTCCTTCCCTTGGAACTCCTGAGACAGAATCCTGCCGATCCTCTAAAGCATATAGTAATCAGGACGCTGGAATCTAGAAATTCTGGGAGGAAAATCAAATACACAAGAAATCATATCAAATGAATATAATCTGACAAAGGAAAGGCTAACAACTGTGGGAATAGAGGCAACGGAACATATACACATGTTACATTCCCCAAATCTGAACAAAACTTATCTTCTCCTAATGCCATAGGCCTCATTGCCACTCTCCCAAGGCCAGAGCATGGAATCATCATGGGTGTTGAAATAGCTATCATCTGAGCCTACAGAATCGTATTCCTCATCGTTATAGGGCTGCCAGAAATCGTTGGTTACTATGCTTCTAGGGCAAGGGATCGTAGAGACTTCCATAGGCTCCCAAGAGGTCCTGACAGGGTGGGAGGTGAGCGTAGGCATCAGTTCAGTACTGTGGTTGTCTTTCCAGTATTCTGCTATGATTTCCATAGAGTTCTCCAGGTTCTCGATAGGTTCCCAAGACTCATCTGTCGTTTCATACCCTTTCCAGTATACCAGGAACTCGACTCTGTTGTTCTGTAGGCGATAATCGAGTATTTCCTCAGCCCTCTCATTCTTCTGCATTGTTGATGAGTATAGGGGCCGGCCTATCCATCCTCCAGGATGCAAATCTATTGGGATAATTCTCATGGTATTCCTGGTGGCATGAGATGTGAAAGTATGACTTCTGGTGCTCCATTCTCTGAGGCAATTCAAGCTTATAGTTACCGCTACTAGAGTCATGCTCTAGGACCTTAAAGGGTCCAAACCAGCGAGGCTCTAGCGTCTTAGAGCGTCCTGGGGCGGAGGTGTAAGGGCGTCCTCTAACAAGAACTCTGGTACGAATATTGAATGGTCTTCGATAGGGGTTCCTGTGTTTATCTGCTTGAACCCTCTGCCGGAATGTGGCATGCTCTCTGGCCATATCAACTTCCATCCTGGTGGCATCATTGGCATTCAAGATCTCATCCACTGCTGGTACCTTGGTGGTGGAAATGAGGACAGGATTGAAGAGCTTCCAAGTGCATCCATAGTGTGCTTGGTATGAAGATATTCCTAAGCATTCATGGGGGGTGCCATTCATGGCTGCTGCTATCGCTGGGATGGCATTGGACCAGTTGTTCTATCTTTTGTTGATGAAGTTCATCATCATCTGTTTAAGGGTGCGAATCCGGCGCTCTACCTGGCCATTGGTTTGGTGGTGGTATTGAGTTGCCATCTAGACCTGGATTCCCATTGACTTCATCATCTGAGACCAGAGCTGAGAGGTAATGCGGGAGTCTTGGTCCAGTACTATGCTTAGAGGATGTCCATGAACATCAAATATCATCTTCTGGAGCGTGCTGAATACTTTTTCGGAGTTGGCAGAGTCCGGAAGTGGTATAAGATGAGTGTTGGAGGTAAAGAGATCAATAATAACTATGATAGTTCTATGGTTGTTTGATTTGTTAAAGGGACCAGCGAAATCAATGGCAAGGGATTGGTAGGCTTCATCAGGTTCCAGCAGGGCTAGAGATCTGCCTGCCGGAAGTGTGGTTAGCTCCTTGTTGATCTGACATTGATTACAAGAGCGACAGTAGGATAAAAAGTCCTGGCGCATCTGAGGCTACTAGAAGAATCTAGCGGCATACTTGTAGGACTTCTATGCTGAGAAATGTCCTAGGCCTTCATGAACTGTTTTATGGATGAAATCCTGAAGGGATACTCCCCTTTCTAAGGGTCCCATAGGGATATATGTTAGAATAACCATTGATATTGTCAGCTATGAGAACGCCATCCTGGATTGAATAGTGTAGTTTGTCAGTGGTCTCCAGGACTTGCCGGAAAAGAGGGTCATTCTGGAGAGCTTTACTGACAGCTGGGCGGAATTTTCCTTTAAGGGATGAATGGAAGGTACCAAGAAAGGTCTAGGCCTTCTCAGTTTCTGTAGAATTCCAGAAAGCTTCAGGATCACTATATAGGGGTCTAGAAGTTTGCGAAGCTGGTGAAGCTGTAGGTGGGAAGGCTGGAGTTAAAATATCTGCAAGTCTGAGGTAAAAGTTTCCTAGTAAGGGTAGGGACATAGAGCTATCGTTTGATGTAGGGCGGCAACTGTCCCTTGAGGTATCTGTTCATCCTTTCACTTTCTTTGCTTGCTTTCACTTTTCAGGGTTCTTAGGGAAATATCCTTGGCTTCCTTGCTGTCTCTGTTTGTAAGGCACTGGTCACCATAGCAGGCAGTCCAAGAGAGCACTGAATGGCTTCGTTCCTGTCTAGTCTGGTGAAGGTTGAAGGTAGCTTTGTCTCACCAATAATTGCCTGCCTGGATGCACTATCGTTGCTGCAATCCCTCTTCTTGCTTATTTGACAGCGAGTTACTGCATTTGGAGCTATATCTTTGCTTGCTAGGTAGTCTGGTGTGGAGCGATAGATAGATTCGCGAGTAGTGTGGGATGGAGAGTGGTGTGTGACTTTAAGAGTTTCCAATTCGCTATCGGAATCTAGGTTATAGTATGAGGAAGAAGTATAGTTCGTTTGAATATGATTGGAGTTGTGATTCGGGAGATCTTAATTTTCGCAGGTGGGGTCCTGTAGTATTATATCTTCAGGCCCTGAATTGGTTGCAGAGATTCTGGATAGATAGTCTGCCAGATAATTCGAAACTCCAGGCTTGTATTCTATTCTAAAATCGAAGCAGCTAAGATGCATTATCCATCTCTGTGGCCACTCACTGAGATACTTCTGTGTCATGAGCTGGGTAACACTCCTATGGTCGGTAACTATGGTGAACTTTGTGTGGGACCTCAGGTGGGCGAAGGCTTGTACAGCCTCAACTATTGCAAGGGCTTGATATTGGTGGGTGGGGTAGTTACTCTGAGAGGCTGACAGTTGCCTATAATGGAATGCTGCCAGTCTGGCTGCATCTCTGGTTGGTCCTTGGCCTATCCAAGTGCCACTGCCGGTAGGAGATGCATCGGTGAATAGCCAGATTGGTTCTGGGTTGGTATAGTTAATAGGTTTAAGAACTTGATGATTTTTCGCCGCCTTATTCACTGGTTGAAAAACTGCTTCCTACAAGTCTGTCCGTATCCATTCAGCATCACCGGTAAGCTCTGTAAGTGGTTCAGTAATGGTGGCAATGTGTGAGAGTAACTGGGAGATATAATTAACCATCCTAGTAAAGCGCTGAAGTTCCTATTTGTTCTGAGGTCTTGTCTAGTGCTTAACACTTCTGATCTTCTTTGGGGCTGTGTGAATGCCTTTATCATCAATAAGGTGGCCTAGGATATTAAGCTTTTGTACAAAGAAAACAATCTTTTTTGGGTTGGTATATAGCTAAACTTTTAGCAGTTTCTGGCAAACATCTTTGATATACTAGATATGGTTTTGGTGTGTATCGCTATATATCAGGATATCGTCAATGTATACCCATACAAAGACTCCTAACTCTTCTGATTGTGTATCTCCCATGACTCTCATGAAAGTTCCTGGCGCATTTATATCTCCTTGCAGCATTACTTTACATGCGTAGCCTCCAAAGGGTGTCTTGATAGTGTTATACTTCTCATCCTCAGGCTCAACCCAGGTTTGAAAGTAGGCATCACTGAGGTCTATCTTGCTTTGGAATTTGGCTCTGCCCACAGTGTTGAGTATGAGCTGCTGATTAGGGATTGGGGCTTCGTCCTTCTTAGTGTTCTTATTCCTGTAGCGAAGGTCCAATAATAGTCTTATCCTGCCATCAGGTTTCCCTTGAATGAACATGCTGTCGCCTCCTAGAGTTTGTGATCTGTAGAGTATCCCAGCCCTGATTTGCTTCTCTATCCATGCCTTGAATTTAGGAATCAATTTTTCAGTGGTCTTGAAGGTTGGCATCTTGACATAAAGGTCTGGGTCCTTGATAATGATCTGATAGTTAGAGCGCCGCAATGGTGGTAGGGTTTCAGGTATTTCTGTTATAAAAACCTGAGGGAACATCCTGAGGAAATCTGATATATCTTCCTGTTTAGCCATCGCTGAGTGAGGCTGGGTGATATTTACATTGCAGTTTACTGTGACTTTGTAGTCAGGGGAGTAGAGGGTATTTTTCTGGCAGTTTATGACAGCTCCAAAACGTATGAGGTCATCCATACTGAGTAGGATATCATAATCTGATACTGGTGTGACGCACATGTGTACCTTGGGTACCTTCATGGTTCCAATTTCGATATTTCTGATGCAGGTGTGATTCCTGCCTGATCTGGATCCTTTGATAGCCATTTTGAGTATTGTGGGCATCTTCTTATTGGTATAAGGGATATTGTTTGTTGTAATAAAGCGATTGATGATTAGGGTACCGCCAATGGTTCCAGTGTCTTCTAGGACTCTAGCGGGTTCCTTGTTAACTAGCATTATGAATTCTAATGCTTGAAATGGCCTGGCCGCTTCCTTAGGGGCACCAACAGTAGTCTTGTAAGTAATGCTGGTATTCCTTTCATCCAGCGCTTCTTTGTCATCACTTTCAGCCTCATTGTGCTCTTCCTCGCTATCTGGATTGTCCTGGGTGACAATGACATGATTGGCCTTGATTTACTTCTTGGGACAATCATTTGCTATATGTCCTGCTTCTCCACAGTAGTAACAGGCTCCTTCTCTCTTGCGTCGATCCATTCCCTGGTTGCTTGGCTTCTTATGCTTGGGAGAGGTCGATTTTTTCACTGGAGCTTTGCCTTTTCCTGCTGGCTTGTTGCTGGTTTGTTGTGGAGAGTTCTTAGCTTTGTTTGAGTTATTTCCGGAGGTGCTGGAGGAGGTGCTGGTACTCCCATAGGCTCCTGTCTAGAACATTGTTGCATCATATCTCTCTACCAATTGGACCACTTGATTCCAGGTGTCGGTATCTCTTTTCTGTAGTTCAATATTTCTTCTAAGCCTGGGATCCATGGCATCCAAAAAGTGTTGCCTTAGAGCATAGTCTGATATAGAGTCTTTAGGCCGGGTTCCTCTTAGGGCTCTTAGTCTCCAGCAATCTTGGAAATTCTTGATGGCTTGCCTCCTGAGGACTATTGTATCTTCTGCCATTTGAGGTACAGGTCATCTGTATTAGTGGATGCTTCAAAAAGCTGCTTAAAGCGATACTTGAATTCTTGGAGGGAGGGTTGGTTGTCTTCAAACTCATCCATGAGGTTGAGGTAGGGACTATGGGCTCGCTTTTCTGGATAGGCGACATAGTAGTCCACTACATCCTCAGTGTTATCAAGGACATCATACTTGGATAAGTACTTTTTAACCTCCCTAAACGAGCGCTTGAGTTTGTCTGGTTGTAGATCTTCGCCTTCTCCACTGAACTTGAATGCTTGTAGAAGCTTGATCTTTGGTTTCCTGGGTTGGTCTGGAGTCAGCCATCGTCCTAGATGCTGGCGGAGGTGCTGGTGGCTGTCTGGGAGTTTCTGGTTCTTTCCCTTTTCCCTGAGGTACAGGTGGTGGTCTAGAGGGTCCTGGTAAGTCTGGGAATCCGCCAGGTGGTGTCACGATTCTTGCGGGTACAGCAGAGTGTGGTAGGGTTCTGAAGACTGTCTGCAAGATACTTCTCGTTCTTGGTCTCGATTCCTGAGCTGTCTCTGTTCTCTGGGTTTCTCTTTAGACGATTTGTTCTGCTGTAAGATCATCTTCAGAGTCTGTATCTAAGTCTCCTGGTTGTAGGAAACTTTATCTAGGTATAGGTGTATCGTCATCTTCTCCTTCTGGGTCTGTGTCTGGGTTATTCCCAAGTCTGCTGGGAGGTCTGTATATCCTTCCAGACCTAGTGGTCTGACTTCTTCGGTCTGTAATGATGAATGTAGTACCTGAGCCGGGAGCCTCTCCCTGTCCCTCCTGCTTCTAACTAGTTATCAATAAAAGGGAAGGGTGATCAATCCTACCCACTGTTCTTCATTCTGAGAACAAGATATCACCTGCTGTGGCGAAAAAAGTGTAACAGGTGCTAGCCTATATGAACGGTTATACAATAGAGCCTAAGCAGTAGCCTTCTATCGCTTTAGTGTCTAAGGGAGACCTGCTGAGAGGCGAAGACAAAGGGAGTACAATAGAATGGTTTATAGAGGAAAGGGGAACAATAGGATCGCAGTTCAACTAAGTGTATTCACTGTCTAGGCATCTGTCTGAAGTCTGATGTCTCCAGCTAGCCAGGAGACTACTCTCAAATACCTGAAACCTTTCCTGCAAGAGCTGAGGCTCTGGAAACCCGCAGCCACTATCATTACCATTGAGTGTACAGCTACCAGAATTCGGTGGCCCTGCCGGAGTCCTAGAAAGCCTGGGGCTTTCCCCCAACACTGCCTCTATCCTACTGCCGGTATACATGCCCTGTTCCTTCCCTTGGAACTCCTGGGGTACAATCCTGCCGATCCTCCAAAGCATACAGTAAGCAGGGCGCCGAAATCTAGAGATTCCGGTTGGAAAATCAAATACAAAAGAAATCAAATCTAATGAATGTATTCGACAAAGGAAAGGCTCTCAAGGGTGGGATTTGAGGTACCAGAACATGTACACATGTTACAAGGAGAAACAGGAGACCCCACTCAGACCCCGAAAACATGCCTATCTTGGTCTAAGGACCTATCAGAACTGGTTGATAAGGAGACGCATAGCAATACAACATGGTATTGTACCGATCGTAAGTCTTAAGTCATCCTGAAAGCCATCTGCAAGACACTGGGAAAGCCAGTAGTATCCAGATAGGTCACCAGCAATGTTGGCAACTTGGAGTTCTAAGAAACTATTGGTAAATTCCATGATGGACTACCTAAGTTTTAGCGGCAGAACAAGGAACGATATCTCCGACTGAGAAATGGTTCACACCCTCAGGAAATAACGGAGCTCTGAAGTGTCAATAAGGTTTGTGGGGTAACAATATTCTTACTGTTTGACAGTTCTTGCACTTAGGATTGAAGAATGCAAATGGTTGGAAGTATATGAAAATATAGAAGTTAGAAGTATTCTGCGAACACTCATATGCGGTATATAAATATTGAAGTGCCTCCTAAGCTTTACACATCATCAAGCAACGGAGAAGAGATCTTATCAATATTATAAGTTTTACTCACAATCTTTACCTACAAGCCTTCCTAGACAATCACTGTTTATGAACACAGATTTAAGCCTTGTCAGATTCGCTTGTTCTTATAATCGACTACCCTTAACGCACGCCAAACCACCTCCAGCGAAGACAGGAGAAAGTATGTACCCACAATCATCCTTAATGAAACAGAAGTTATCCTCAAGTCAGTACCCTATGTCCATAAGGTTGGACGAAATCACCAGCTAGTTGGACCTGACAGAAATAACAATTACAAACTCATACTCCCTCCAGTGATGGCAGGAATCCAACCATGGATCCATTACAGCCATCTTCGGATTTACCTAAGACCAAACCCCTTTGCCTTCCCAGGAACACTTGAACCCATATCCAAAGAGCCTGTCACAATCGATGCCAGTGGACAAGAGCAAAGGGAAATCGAAAAGATACTTAATGATCAAACCTATAGGAAAAGGAGACAGTTCTTGATCTATTGGAATAGCTATGGTGAAATTGAAGCAACATAGGACCCCCTCTACAACCTAGAAGGCGTCAGTACCCTTATCAGATCCAACTGGTTTGATACCTACAATGAATCTACTCCTTTCAGACATCCTTGGTCCCATTGCGAGACTTTCTCTGTCTGGACACCTCCGAAACCAGACTATGCCTCCCTCTCACCTGAACTTGACCCTGGCAGATTTTGGAAACCTCTCCAAGACCCAGACTACTCAGAATCTGATACCAGCACAATACTCTCCACCATGGATGAATCTGAGATGGAAGTCTAACTGCTTCATGGTATTATCTTCATTACTATGCAGCTCTTAAAGGTGTAAGATTCTGACATGTAACATGTGTACATGATCCGGTACCTCAATTCCCACTCTCGTTAGCCTTTCCTTTGTCAGATTACATTCATTTGATTTGATTTCTTTTGTATTTGATTTCCTTACTGGAATCTCTGGATTCCGGCGCCTTTATTACTGTATGCTTTGGAGGATAGGCAGGATTGTGCCCCAGGAGTTCCAAGGGAAGGAACAGGTCATGTATACCGGCGGTAGGATAGAGGCAGTGTTGTGGGAAAGCCCCAGGCTTTCCAGGACTCCGGCAGGGCCACAGGATTCCGGTAGCTGTACACTCACCGGTAATGATAGTGGCTGCGGGTTTCCAGAGCCTCAGCTCTTGCTGGAAAGATTTCATGTATTTAAGAGTAGTCTCCTGGCTAGCAGGAGACATCAGATTTCAGACAGATGCCTAGACAGTGAATACACTTGGTTGAACAGCGATCCTATTGCTCCCCTTCGCTCTATATACCATTCTATTGTACTCCCCTTGTCTTCGCCTCTCAGCAGGTCTCCCTTAGACACCAAAGCGATAGCAGGCTACCGCTTAGGCTCTATTGTATAACTGTTCACACAGGCTAGCGCCTGTTACATGACACAAGTGATGGATATATGTTTACTGATTAAGTTATATGTTTTGAAATTGAGTGGAATGCTCCAAAGGTGGGTTGGTCATGAAGCCCTTTCGGATATTGCTTCTTGTTTTGTTTGTTTTATTTCTTTTACTGGGAATGTAATGGAATCCTACTTTGTTTCTACTATTACTACTGACTTGATGTTGGTAATTACTTATTTGAGTTTATACCTGATAAGCGCTACTATTTGGTTGTCCTTTCCTACTTGGTTATGACTTCCTAACTGGTTATTCTTTCCTTGTTTCACTTATCAATACCCCTCCTTGCTCCTACCCATTTGGGTATTGCTATCCTCCTGCTATACCTACTGGATTTGTATAGTATTAGCGATCTCTTGGTCCTTCTTGTTTGGATTCCATTACTTGTTTTGTTAGCTCCTTCCTGTCACTATTAAACCTCTGTTTTCACAATATAGTTATCTTGTTATGCTACCTCTGTTTAGCATATTTGTTGGACGGGATGTTTGTATTTTTGTTTAGTTTTTCTAGTTACAATCATTTGTATTTAAAGAGCCTGCAATCGCTTAAGGATTCGGATTCTCAAGCCTCACAGGACTATCATCTTTAATACTACAAGTTGAACAGTTACTCTATTGGTTGCATACCTTTTACCTTGTCTATTGAAGACCTATCCATCGACAGTTCTCCTCCTATCCTAATAGTATCTTTAGAGTCCCTTTGGGATTCTAGAGATACTTGGGAGTAGGTTACAAACCATTTACCATTTTGCGGTAAATGTCTGTGGAGCCGCAGTCTACTTCAGCCGCCCAGTCTCCCAAAATTTCTTGTCTTCATTCCTGCTCTCTCAGACAATCTATTTTTGGTAAAGCCTGTGAGGTTTTAGCAAATATCCCAGCAGTGTAGACTATTTTTGAAAATATTTTTGCTCAGAAAAGAGCTTATATAGACGAAGGAGAGGACAAGAGTATGACTGGTCCTCAAGCTTCTAAGGTCCAGGGGTGAGGACCTGATGTGAGAGGCAAGACCCAGTTGAAGAGGTCTGGATGCCCCAAAAGCATACAGTAAGCAGAATACCTGAATCTAGTGATTCTGGTAGGGAAATCAAATTCAAAAGAAATTAAATCAAATGAATGTAATCTGAAAATGGAAAGGCCACCGAAAGTGGTAATTTAAGTACTGGTATATGTACACATATTCCTCTTATATAGACCAGATATATATTTTTTACATGTTAGTGACTTACTATGGCTTCCTTTTAACTTCATCTTGTAATTTTTAGTTTACTTTTTTTACCTCTTTACAGCAGGTGGGCAAATGTTTCTAGTTGGTGGTAGAAGTATCAAGTGAGTCATTATATTGTGTTTATAGCTCTATAGGTGTTTATGGTGATACACAAGGACCCCTAATAGTTTTCTTTTACCACTTAACTTCTTATATTTGCCTAGTTAGCAATATCATTAAGGCTCTGACATTTGTGCTGCCTCGCCCGACCACCCTTCTGGTGAAGATTCTAGATGAATATTGAGGAAATAGTAGAAGTTACGGGAGTCTGATAGAGAGTTCAGAAGTTCGCTGGATCATTATGGCGGATCAGAGATTGAGAGGGTTGACTCTCTAGACATGTCTTCCCTTTTTTATCATGCCAGTGTGTGGGCGAAAGGGATGGATGCATCGAGAGATAGGGATAGGTGTGGTGATCGACGGAGCGATGAGGATAGATGGTTTATGTTTTACTTAAACAGCTGTCTTTACCGTTAGTTCGAGACAGCAAGACGGAGAAAAGATAGAGTACAACCAAGGTGTTTTCCTTACCTCTCACTCTTGTCCACACACTGTGACAGTTCCCACATAGTCCTTCAGTCTTATCTCTACCGCTGTGCGAGTTAGCCATTGACTACTATACCCTCATATTTAATACCTTCTATCCTAGTACAATGTCCCTTGGACATGAGCAGGAAACGTTGGGTGGAGATCTCTTTAATCATCGGCGGGTACCAGTGGGCTCTTGGAACCCTGGTAAGCGACCATCTGTTTTTTCTATTTTTTGATCTTGTCCCCATTGGCAGGTTGTAGAATCCTTCACTCACTCCAAAGCCTTGATCCTGTCATTTCAGTTATTAAATACCAGGGAGTCTATCATATCAAGGACCAACTCTCTTTAAAGGAAATTCAAGAGCTAGATAATTATGTTAGTCGAAGGGGGGTGATCACCGTGAAATACCAGCCATATTCTTGATAACCAGACCCGTGCACCTCTTGAGTTTTTAGATAGCACAATTCTGAAGAGACTGTCAGACTCTACCTCCGATATGAAACGCAGTCCCGCTGGCCTCCATCTCTTGCAAACAACAGGCATAACCCTCAACACAGCCTCGAAGTTGAAAACCCTAAATCCTTTACCAAGGTGGCATATAATTCCAGTAATCAAAAGGCTCGGGGTTGTCCAATGATGTGCAGTAACAAGGCTAAGCCTCCTCGGCACTGTTCCACAATCCTGTACGAGTACCGAGAAACTTAACCGTTTTCTGTTCAGCCTATCACAAGTTGCATGCTGCATAACATTAACATCTGATTCTCTGGCTTTTCTAGCAGCCTCATACTTGCTTTTACGCCCTGAGCGAACCAGCTTTGCTAAAATTTCCACTCATAGAGTAACTCCAATGGGTGTGGTTTGTCTTTCACCGATCATACATTTTTCGCACCCATCGGTTAACCCCTCACTATCACAGGCATTTTAAAGCAGGAGAAATTACCCCCATATTCCATCTAGGTTTTCAAGACATCATCACCGTTCGTTCAGGCATTGCAAAAGGATAGTTTGCCAAAATGCCTGGACCAACCCCGACTCCCTTCGAGATCCATGTTCCGGATTCGCTTCTGGGGTATATCCATGACCGGGTACGTACCGCCCGGCTCCCACCGCCGATCGCACACCCAGATGGGAAGGCGGCAACTTACGGTATTGCTCACGAAGCTATGACAGCGCTGCAAGACCATTGGAATTGCAGGTATAATTGGCGGGTTGTTGAAGCCAGGCTTAATAGTTCGCTAAAGCAATTCACCGTTCCAATATTGCACGAAGGTGAGGATCTCAATATCCATTTCGTCCACCACAGGTCCCCTCGACCAGATGCTATCCCTCTCATATTTATCCACGGATGGCCCGGGTCTTTCTTGGAAGTCGAAAATATTGTAACCCCTCTTACACATCCTCCCTCTGAGAAAGCTCAGGCTTTTCACGTTGTCGCTCCATCTCTACCCGGGATCGGGTTCTCGAGTGCGCCAAAGGCTAAGAACTTCGGACCTGAGAAGATCGCTGGGCTTTTTCACAGGTTGATGATGATACTTGGGTATGATCACTATGTTGCTCAGGGCGGGGGTTGGGGATCCTTTATTTGTCGCTACCTCGCGGCGGATCATCCGAGAGAATGTATCGGCGTGCATTTAAATTTTGTTGTCGCGCCGCCCCCTTCAGCTCTGAAAAATCCACTTGAACTATTCTATCTTGCAACTCGGTGGATGACCCCTTATCAGAAAAAGATGATCGAACGGACGGTGTGGTGGAGCAAGGAGGAGAACGGGTATGCGGACCTAATGAGTACAAAGCCAATGACCATCGCATTCGCGCTCGTGGATTCGCCGCTTGGGTTCGCCGCTTGGATTAGGGATAAGATTGGCTCCTTGGTGGATGACTATGAATGGACGGCGGATGAGGTCATTACCCTCTGTATGGTAAGTATCCTGCCTCCTCTCAATACGTTGGGCTTACACTGGTATACAGATGTATATCCTACCCGGAAACAGTGCATTCGCCAATCTCCATAAAGAGGGTGCTCTAGACCTGAAGGCGAATATCCTCAGGAGAGTAATACCTTCAGAGGTTTACTTTGGTGTTTCGTCCTTCCCCAAAGGTTCGTATTTCCGCAATTTCCCCATCCCATCCTCCGCCCCCCGCTGACGATCTGCAGACGTGGGATATTGCACACCCGGATGGGCTAGATGTCGTGTGGCAGAGAACATCGTATTCTGGCGTGAACATACAAAAGGTGGACACTTTGCATCTCTCGAGACCCCGGACGCCTTGGTCCGGGATATCAGAGATTTCTCGGACAAAATTGGCGGCGAAAGCTGGAAAAAATTGATTCATGCGGGCTCGGAAAAGAATTGATAGGGTCTTTTTGTTCCTATTTTTTTATTATTTTGTAATGAAACAGATTTGAATGTATTCTTCTCATGAATGGTTTTGCACTGGGGCTTTTTCAGGGAAGAAAGCGCTCTTGGCGGGCGTCTCTTGGGTTAACCTGATGAAACCTTTGGGTGTTGGCCTAAGCGCGGTTTAGGCAGCGAACCTTTTTCACGGTTTTTCAAAGGTAAAAAAGTAGAAAAAAGTAGCTTACTCAAGTGTTTCGGGTAAGCTTGGCATATTCTCTGTGATTTACCTGGTCTAAAAAGCACTACCTTATTCCTTCTCAACGTGAGATTTTAAATTTGAAAGGCCAGACGGTTGACTCTAGATTCAAGACTAAGTTTGGCAGGCTACGATAACACAAGAGGTCAATTTTCTTTTTCTTTTTTTCAAAAAAAAAAGGAAAAAAAAGGAAAACAGCATATTACTTGATTCCGAAAGTAGGTTTACTTCAAAGAGGGAATTGATGCTAAAGTGAGATAGTACAGGTTATCTACTAGGGGTATTCAAAGTTGGAATGTAAGATTTTGAGTAAACGTAAAACTGGGATCATGCATTAGGGTACTTAATATTATGAGCCAATTGTCTTTCAAACTGCTCAGCAGGATATTTGAGAACCCCATCATAATGTACATAATCTGTAGTAAGAGTTAGTGCAGCTTGGCAGGAGAAGTTCTTATCAGAGAAGGCGAAAAAGAAAAAGCATCAACAAAGCAATACAAATTACATAGCTTCAAATGCCCCAAAAATTGAAAAAATTGAAAAAAGCGGTCTAGTAGGTTAAAAAAAAAAAGATAATCAAAGATTTGACTTCAAAAATACCAACAAAATTGAAGGCTAAGATTAGTTATAAGTGTTGGACATTGACCATTTTAGGCTGCTCATCATATATTCCTATCCCCCCAGCACGAAAAACATAACTACAGCCAGCTGAAAACGACAGTCGATTCAAACTATATTCCACCAGTGTTATCTACTCACTACCTCACACCCGACCCTGCATACCTAAACCCACAGCTCGAAAACACCACTAAATCCACAGTAAAACACAAGTAGAGATAATAGCAGAACAAGAACCTTACCCTTGGCAATGGGCTCTTCTCCTACCTCGAAAATACCTCAAAGAACAAAGTGGAAGAATGGCAAGAGGAAGGAAAGTGGAGATGGAATTCGGCATGTGCTAGAAGTGTGCTTGAGATTTGGTTTTCTATCAAGGTGGATATAAGGCAGTTGCATTTTGACTCTCACTTCGGACAGCTATCTATTATTCGGTCAAAACTCTCATGCCGCTCAGTAACTTATTCTTTGTTCTCTCTTCTCTATCATTGTCATTTCTATCAATTCAAGTCTTGTATCGTGTTAAGGTTCGACTATCTATATCGCGCAACCGGCAACGATATATGATTCAGTCTATCAAGACACTTGCTCACTACTATTGCGACTACTCCAAGTCCAATAGTTTTCCTGAGCACTTGATAGAAGAATCCGACAGTCAACTTCAACTAGAGGTCGCTAGAGGGAGAGCGGAATGAAGGTTTGATTTGATAAAGTTATAGATAGGAAATAACAAAGATGGTTGCGTGAAGAGCTATCTACCTGTCCCCCTATGGGTCCTTATATAGGCCTCTTCCCGCAACCCTAAACCTTATGGCTGTGCAAGTGCTCAGCCATGTGAGACTCATACATCATATGACCTTCTAAGTGTGAAGGTCATTTGCACTAATAATAACCTCATGACTCACAAGTGTGCGTCATGCGCGAAACCCACATGAGTCTAAAGTAGTCATGTGTGCGAAATCAACTCATAATAACCTCATGACTCACAAGTGTGC
>QFET01025505.1:0-41027 GCA_003316355.1 Tuber calosporum | reverse complement strand
TACTAACAACTTGCCCGGGTCGGCCGTCGCCCACCCCTATATATATCCTGCGGACAGCACCTGGTCGGAAGGACGGCAGTGACGTATACGTGGTTACGCTGCCACCTTCGATTTCTCAGTTTTGTTAGGCTTTTACCAACTGTCACCCTTTCCCACACGTCGCATGGGGTGAACCTGGGAGCCGCAAGGGGGTATTGGACGTGCCAAAATCACTCCAATCACCCAGGGGTACTTGTAGTAAGATTTCGCGTTTCGCGTAATGTCAGGGGAGGGTATCTTGAGGTCCACGATTTCACCCGCGATCCCCAAGTTAGGGTAACTGGGCCCTATCATGGTGCAAATCACTGCGGAAGTCTGTGTAACGCCCCTTTGCATCATCAGAAGGTTCCCCGTAACTGACCTATTTGTTACACGCAATTCCACGAGCTAGAAACACCTAGTTACACGAATGTAGCACACCCAGCAGAGTCTACACTGCTTACCATGTTTTCCTAGGGCTCCCTGTTACCCTATCTAAAGGGTTACCCTGCCTAACCATGCTTCCGGGTTACCCTACTCAAGAGGGTTACCCTGCCAGACTGCAGCTCCGGGTTACCCAGTCTAGTGGGGTTACCCTACCTAAGTGTGCACCAAGGTTACCCGGCCTTGCTGGGTTACCCTATCTAACTAGGTACCTAAGTACCCTTTCTTCATGAAAGGTACTTATGGTTGCTATGTCACTTTGCAGGTGTTTGGTACCGTTCCTGTCCACGTCCTAGTAGGACCACTGGCTGGGCTGAGGTTTGGTAAGCTATACCAACTGATCTAGGGGTCGTTACACCTAGAGCAAAATCGCTAGCATCTTTTTTCCGCAATTGTTTCTCTGTCAGGGTAGAAATGACAGAGTATAGGGGCAGCGATGAATCATTTCTTAAGTTCTTCAAATGCCCCATCTTGTTCTGGCCCCAATTGAAGTTTCTGGGGTCGCCTTTCAACCTTTCAGTTATTGGTTTGCAGATTTTGGAGAAATCCTTAATGAAACGTCTGTAAAAATCGGCAAAGCTAAGGAATATTTGCACCTCCTTCACCGACCTTGGTGCCTTCCAATTTTTTATGCTTTCGACCTTTATTTCACTGATGGTGACCCCGTCAATTGCCACAATATACTTCAAAAACTCCACTATATCAACGTGAAAAACTGACTTGGTGGTTGTTACCGCTAGATCATATTCTTCCAAGCGAGAGAGTACCTTCTTGACCAAGTCAACGTGTTCTTTCTCTGATTTGGAGTAAATTAGGATGTCCTCTAGGTAGACCACCACTCCATGATCTAAAATTCACGTAGAATTTTATTCATCATGGCCTAGAATGTGGCCGCCGCGTTTACCAGCCCGAATTGCATTATTTTGTATTCGAAGTGGCCATATCAGGTCAGGAATGTAGTTTTCCACTTATCCCCTTCCATTTACCTTAGGAGGTGATAGCCATCTTTTAACTCGAGCTTAGTGAATATTTGGGCCCCGGCAACCCGGTCCTGGAGCTCACTCATTAGGGGTAGCGGCTCTTTGTTTGCCACCGTCAGTTTATTTAACTGTCGGTAGTCCACACATAGCCTCATTGAACCATCAGGTTTAGGGACAAATAAAATTGTAGCCCCAGTAGGAGATTTGATTTCCCCTATTTTCCCTTGATCCTGCATTTTCTGCAGGTATTTGCAAAGCAAATCCAGCTGGTGGGCTGACATAGGATATATCGGCCCCCAGGGCGGTACTGCGCCGGGTATCAAGTCAATGGCGTGGTCAAACGTTCTTCTTCCGGCTAGTTTCTCTGCTGTTTCTGGTGCAAAAACCCTCTTAAATTCATGGTATTCGGGAGGTATTGGCAAAATCTTTTTTGACTCTGGAGTTGGTGCTATTTGGATTCTTCCAATATATCGTGCTTCTAGGTTGTAGGCCACGGTCTCATCCAATTCAAATGTCAATCTATGCCTTCATCACTAACATGACTATGACATTTCTCGTATTTAAATGTCCATATTTGCGCATCCTCGATGTGCCTTATGGGATGTTATGTATGCCACCATCCAAATGAGATGATAAGGTCATATTTGCCAGCATTGGCAATTTCGCAAGAAATGTGAGATAGTGTGCGTTGTTCCCAATCTCTAAGTGAACAGGATGTGTGTAGTGTTTTCCCCTATTTGCTGGTGTGGTTCCTTCAATGGTGTAAATGTCTAAGCTATTTGTACGTGTGTGGTATGGTAGGCAATGTTTATATACCAGCTCTTGGTTAATTAGGAATATATTAGACTCTGAATGTAATAGAATGCGAATCGGGATCCGTTTCCCATTTATTTCAATGGTTCCCCTGCCTTCTGGGAATGAATAATAAGGTGGGGCAGCTGGTCCGTTTTATTTCTTTTATTAGGGCCGCTAGGGGCATGTGCAAGTCTTTTGTATGAGATTTTCGTTGTTGTGATTACTTAGGTTATTTGTAACCATCCCCGCACGGTTTCGGCTATTTAAGCCTCCTCAGGCAAACTAAAATCTCTTTCTTTGGTGTACTGGCAAGCCAACTACTAGCGGTCTTTACCCCTTGCCGATGGGTTCCCATATAGCTGCCATTGGCCCTGCCTAACTGGAGCCGAACTGGTATCATTAGGTGGTATTCAGGGGATTCTTCATGCATCTCCACGATTACCCCGTGAGTCTATCGTGCCTATCCTATCTACAAAGCCGTAGCCCAGGTTCGGGACACATTTACCCCACTCCATTTAACCTGTGGATGGGTAGCCATAGTTCCTCATTCTCTTCCATTTCATTTTTCTTGATGTCTGAAATCCTGTTCCGTTTCTCCCCCTATTCCTTTATCCAGCTGACCTATTATATATTTCGTTCCTGGAAGGCTTCTCATGATCCAGGCTAGACTGATTTCCCCTAGTCATTCTTAAGGAGTACCTAGTCAGCGCTGGTCGGTTCACTCATCCTTGGATCTTTTGTAAGGATTTAGAGCTATATAAAGATGTGGGTTTAGTTGACCGTCTTCAGTACTGAGGTCTGCTGTACATCAAATGTGGCTCTCCGCTTTCTTATTTGTGAGTTTCAGGTTCCCAGAGTTAGTCCCGGACTACCACGAGCCGCCGTCTAAGTTAATCGCTTCTCGCTCGCCTGTCATTCTTAGGTCTGCGATATACCTATAGGTCTGGATTGCTTTTCATGACTCTCGCTTTGTTTTTGAGTTTCCCACGGAGCAGCGCGGAATATCTGCTAGCAGGACCTTGCACAGGTCGAGCCCCATTTTTGTTTTCGGTTTCGGTACCGGGTCCATAAGTGAGTACCAGGTCGCCGTTGCTGCTGGTGCCTGAAAACCCCTTTTTAGGTTTCATCCATGTCATCCAGTTCCCCAATCCTGGGCTGGTTGACTTGGTTCACCCTCGTCGTGGGTACTGGTTGCCTCTTTATTATCAGGGGTCGTCGATATTGGGGTTTGAAATTTCCCCCTTTCTGCCCTATAACCAATACTTGGGCCTGTTTCCAGCAGAATGTCCAAGTATGGTTTGCCAATGTTCAACGGGTGCATTTATTGGCTTTCATTCGCACTTCAAATTTGTCCTTAGGGATTCCTATATGAGCTTCAATCCAATTTGTGTGCTCAACCTTTCCTTCAGCGGGGGCTTTTTTGCCTTTTTTCGCATGTTTTTTCAATTTGTAGGCAGCTTATTCAGCTGCTGCATAGGTTTTCCGTTTTTTATTTCCAGCAGTGGTATTGCTAGATTTTGATTCCTCCTCTCGTTTTCTTTTCTGGAAGTCACTTTTTCCCTGGTCGTTTTTTCTGAATAGCCCTTGTTGTTCCTTGAACGATTCTTGCGCTTAGGTAACCCTGCGGACCACCTTTATCCAGTCGCTATCCAAGTCATAATTCTCATATGATAGCTTACGCATGGCTTCAATAGGAAGTTGCCGCTAAATTATAGTTCTCCAAGCGATACCGGATACTTCTGCCTCGTTGTTGTGGTTTTCCATAGTGGGGAGATACTTCTCTATATCCCCTGTATACCGTACCTTCTCCATCTCGGCTAAGGCTTTTTGTGCCTTATGCAGTGCTGAGAATCGTTCTCGAACTTCGGCTCGGAAAGTGATCCAGATATCATAATCCTCATGTTTTGGGTATCTGAGGTCCCCGGTCATTTTCTTTCGATAGGTTATCGAGAAAGGGGCTACGTTGGTTCCTTCCATTCTTCCTAATGCATACTTGATGCGTTCTTCCTTATTTTCCCATTGTCATGGGTTTATCCCAAAGTAGTACTCGCAATTTAATAACCATACTCGCACTTCCTTGAGTAGGCTTATTCTCAAACTTGAATGATGGATCCGCTTGAGGGCCGTTGGTCCTTGACAAGGCTTGCCCTAATTGGTCGACCCCAGCGTCCGCTTCTGATTCAAATTTATCGCCAGGCAAGGGTCTTCGTGATGGCTCACCACCTGGTCGTGAGGGGCCACCTCCGCCTTCAGACCCAGGGTCATCATCTCTCGGGTCGTGTGCTTTCGCCGGGGTGGGGGGTGGAGGCTCCCTTCCGCTATTTCCCTTTCCATCCCCTCGATCCACGGCCTTTTCCTAATCTCTACGGGGAATTAACCGTAACTCTTCTCCGCCATCACCTGTGTTTCGTTTTTCCAACCCCAGATTTTAAACTGGCTGTGGTGCCACTGTTTCCCACACGCTTGGTGGGTTCCTCGCAACTTGTAGTTACACCAATGTTTCATTCATCCAAGTCAACATTCAATTTAGTTGCTCGGATGCGGTATTCTACCTGACAATATAGGCCTCCCTTTCTGTCCGCTCCATTCCGTGGTGCTGGTAAAGTCCTCGTAACACCTCTCTGGTCCGTTCATGTTCTTTCTATTTGACCACTTGTCTTTGAAGGAGTTCTGCCTTTTGTCTCACCAACGCTTGTTCTAACTGGTGGTCTCGATCCAGCGACTCTTGTCCTGTTGTTCCAATGTTAGCATGAAGTTGGGTACTTACCGCTTCATGGTGTGCAGCCTGTTCTTCCTGCGCCCACAACCTTGCCTCCAACCGTTTGGTGGTTGTATCTTGAAGTGCGGCGGTTTAAGTTGCTAACATTTCAAGTCCCAAATTGACTTGTTTCAACTCTTCGCCAATAATTTGTTCCCCATGGGTTATCCGTTGAGTATGGTGCTGGAGTTGATATGCCTGATCCTGAGCTTGACCAGATAGCTCACGGTAGGCCAGATGTTGCACATCAACTGAATCCTGGAGGATACGGTCGAAGTAGCTCATTACCTGGCCTATGCGTTACGCTAATTGTTCCATAGCTGGATTTCTGGCGTCGGGTTGATGGGGAGTGCTTCATCGAGTTCCTGGGGCTGACTTTCTAACTCCACTTGGCTGTGACAGGTGGTGAAGTGCCAAAGGTGACCTGGAGCGTCCAGGTGCATAGTCGCTTCCCACCAGAGAAACCTCTTCTATGTCAGACATGGCTTGGTACGTGTCGACTGTTAATTTTCGTGCCCTCTCGTTTTATTGGGACTCTGGATGTTTTCCTAATCTCCAAAGAGATGGGGTGAAGGAGGGGGAGGTAAAGCTGAAAGAACGGGAGGTTCCTTCTTCTTCAATATCGGATTGTTGAAAGGGCTTCCACAGGAAGGTGGGGCCGTAAAAGCGTTCGTAGATTTCTTGGAAATCTGATGCAGTCGGGACGAGTAAGGGACCGGTGAACCAGGAGGGTTCCTGAAGGTTGTAGAATTGAAATTCTGGGTGGGAATTTTCCAGTATTTCTGCGAAAGAGGAGATGTATTTTGAAGGACGTGGTTCGAGTAGCTGCCCATCGAGGAGGGTGGAATCAGCTGTGAGCTTGTGCGATTCCTGAAGTATGACTTGTAGGTCTCTAGTAGTCATGTAGAGAGCCTTGGTAACAAGGAGAAATATCAATATACTGTTTAGGTTAGTCGATTCTAAGGGCAAGGAATCGAACTAGGCTTAAATCTTTCTTTGTAAACGGATATTGTTTAGGAATGCTCGTAGGTAAAGATTTTTGTGTAAAAACTTATGATATTGTAAAGACCTCTTCTCCGTTGCTTGATGATGGCTAATGCTCGTGAGGAACTTCAATATTTATATCCCGCATCTGAGTGTTCGCGGACTTCAACTAATATCTATACAACCATGTACTTTCTCTCACAATCTATCTTTGATGATCCAAGTGCGAAGTCGATTTGACCATGAGAATATGGTTCCCCCCACAGCTTATGGACACATCAGATCTCAGCTTTCTCAGAGGGTGTGGTACCCTTATCAGTCTGAGACGCAGTTCCTTCTTCTGCCGTTCAAACCAAGGAGTCCATCGTGGGATCTACCAATTGTTTCTTAGAACACCAAGTAGCCAGCATGGTTGTCAACCAATCTGCTTCCTCCCGATACTACCAGCAGCTTGGAGACTGCTTTTAGGATGACTGGAGCTCACGATCAGTCCAATACCATATCGTTTTGGCTCCGCCAGTCCTTATCGACCTGTTCCGATAGGTCTATGGACCCTTCTAGGCTTGCTTTCAGGGTCTAAGTCTATTCTCAGTGTTTTCCTTGAACCCACTTAACATATTCTTGATTTCGTTCGTAGCGTCCTGTCACCTTTGACCACCACCAGCGAAGGCTGTAGGGGAATGGTCATAACGCTGCGGACACTGGTCCGATACACTTGATTCCACTTGCATTGGCACAGACAAGTCTCCCTCTTCATATGGCCAGCAGACAGCATCTGTTCCTATGGACGGCGACGATGTATATGGTGTTACAAGGGTGGCGCCAATTTAGGACTTTTTAGTGAGGGGACGTTTTTGCCGTAGGTGCCGCAGGTGACGTGCGGGCCCCACAACGGGGCCGGAGGGGTATGAGTAGGTTTTTGAGCGCATTTTTCATATGAATACAGTACTGAATTCCGTGCCTCATACACATGTGCCTAACAACAGTCGTTCAGCATCTTAAACGTGCATATGGGTTGTTGGTACTGCTGGAAGGGTAGTAGCCACTGTTGATGTTTTAGGTTTTGTGGGTATTTTCTTCTTCGTTACTCCGGCAATTGGGTATAACATCAATACTATGCAAGAGGGGCTTGGTGCTTGGCTTGCTAGACATGTTTCAACTGCAACAGCAACCAGGGTAACCCGTGATAAACCTGAAGTTCTTCCAAGACCCAATGCTTGCCTTGCAGCTTACCTTAGGTTTAAAGTACAGTCTATGTCTGCTCTTGCCTTTGCAAAATCGATATTAAAGCTTATTGGTCTCTACGGACCAGGGGAATGGGCGATCCTTGACCTATGATCACCTCATTTTCGGAGTCAATCCTGACTCATTCCTTCACAGCCGACTCAAGAGCCTCCTAGGGGCTATTCTGTGCCTGTGCTGTAATGACATGCAGTCGCTAGACAGTCTGTACCTTCCTGACCCATTCTGTAGCCAGGTTGAGCATATTGGCTAGAATATGGACTTACTTGTCTTCGATAAAGAATTCTAGTTGGGGCAGTGCTTCTGCGAATCTCCCTCTGACTTCTTGCAGAATGTATTACTCAAACACTTGGTGTCTAAAACTTTCTTAAGAAACCCTTTCAGGAATGGAGACAGCTACCAGCGCCACCTTGCTGTGTGTGATAGATATTAAGAGTGCCCTAGGATGGTGCACCATCATCATCTAACATTCCTCAGGCACCCCGAAAGGTGCCATTTCAATCAACCTAGTAACCGATTCCCACACCAAGCCTTGAATACCTCTGATGACATCGTAGTTTATAAGAGGCCAAGAAGTAGTTACGATACTTCGTTGCAAGGGTGAAAGAGACTTTTCAGATATGGTACTTTCCACGCTGGGCTACTTGTTCAGGAGAAAGATACCAGTATTCCTAAATGTCATGATAAGGGTCTTTAGGAGCAACAATTCTCAGGAGAGAGAAATGAATAAAGCTTAGCGATATACTGAAACGAGGGCACCCTGTAGGAAGATAGATTCTAAGGTTAGGACAGTACCAACGGCACAAAGTAAAGTTCCCAGAAGGAAAGGTTTAGATAATTGAATCAAAATAATGAAAGTTAATATCATTAGGCCGAAGCATCACTCAATTCAAGTCCTTCAGGAGAGTATCGTTTGATATTCGAGTAGAGTCCAGATCGCGTTGATTTAAATAGAATTATAAATGCTATCGACACCTATTCCTACTCGGATCATGAATGAGCACCCTGCTACACTCAGGGTTGATCAACGCCGGACTGCAACAAGGTCAGCTTCGCATGTCTGCGGATCGCTTGGATAAGGAGAGTTCTCCCTTCCAAGTGGTTTTCTGCACTGAAACTCATATGTCTCTGCTGGAGATGAAAATCTTTCAGATCGAAGTCTTATCAGTGGCCTAGTGTCAATTCGACATTGGACTCATTATCTCAATTAAGACTCAATAGCAAAATTACATTTCCGTCTATTCAAGCGATATAGTCATTTTAACTACATGGTCAACACGGCAACTTTCCAAATGACTCCATAGCTCCAGTGGCGAGTGGCACTACTCTATTGGCTAGATTGGGCGCTACCCATAGCTAATGGTTCGTTAAGCACCTCAGGCTTGACAAGGCTTAATGTTCTCAGAGTCCTGTTGTAACATCTCTCAGTAATGGAATAGTTCCAGACCTATAGGTTGACTTTTAGAAGAAGAGTTTATCTGTACAAACTTGTCATTATCCCAGACGCTCAGACTCTCATTCCGAGGGGCTCCCACACCTTGTATAGGGATATAAGGTACCTAGAGTATGTCTGGAGTACTGCCTGATGTCAATACTAGCAACTTGCCTGAGTGAGCTGTTGTCCACCCCTATATACCTCCTGTCTACACCATCTGGTCAGATGGATGACAGTGACCTATACGGTATTACACGACTGCCTTCAATTTCACAGTTTTGTTAGGCTTTTGGCTAATGTCACCCTTTCTCCCTTGTTGCAAGGGGCGAATCTGGGACCAGCAGGGGTGCCTTAGACCTTTCCAAACCTCCATCAAGAGCCCTCAGTGATTGCTGTAAGGTTTCGTGTTTCGGATAATGATATAGTAGGGTAACTTGAGCTCTTCAATTTCATACCTGACTTCAAAGGTAGGGTAACTTGTTCCTATCATTGTGCAAATCTGTGCGGAAGTCCGCATAATGCCCCATTGCAACATCAGGGGGTCCTGTGTAACGACTGTAGTAATTACACCTGTCTGTGTCACAATGATACACTAGGTTAAGCAAATGCAGGACGCCCGGTAGAACCTCTCTTGCCTTCCATATTTTCATAGAACTTTTGGATTATCTTGCTTAGCTGGTTATCCTCTCTAACTTATAAGAAAGGTCAACCTCTCTAACCAAGTTAACCTACCTAACAATTCTTCTCTATTACCCAGGCTGGTAGGGTTACCCTAACAGCCTAGAACTCAAGTTACCTGAGCATGCTGGGTTATCCAGAGTGAGTATTGATCTGGGTTACCCTGCCTAGCATAGTTACCCTACCCAACTAAGTACCTAGGTACGTTTCTTAGCCTATGTACCTCAGGTTGACAAGTCACTTTTCAGGCCTATGGTACCATTCTTTAACATTACCCTTAGGGGCCTTTGGTGGGTCTGATGTCCGGTATCCTATACCAACTGATATGTAGGCGCGTTTCACGTGAGGGGGAGAACCAGCAGCAGAGCTATCGGACTATAGAAGAAGGGTGGAACCGTCTCCCATCAAGAGGCACAAGAGCCCGTATGGTGGGAAATGGATACAGGGAAGTGCGCCAGTCGAGAAGTTCAGTTCTAAGGATGCAGAAGTACACCCCAAGAGATGAGGCCTTTCTGCAAAGGACAAAATTGTAATTTTTAATAAGTTGTAAATTCCTCTGGTATGACCCAGAAACCACTTTACTATACTGATTAACCCCCAATTTATAAATTTTTCTCAGTACTTATATTGTTTATATATTTAAGGTATCATTAAAGCTTTTGGCTATTGTCTAAAATATATCACCCTTGTTTGACCCCAAACGTGTTTGATCCCGCTATAGCAAATAATCTACATGTCTATCTATTAGTTTCAGGGTATCAAGCACTACACCACTAAATTGCAATACATCTCTTTACTAAATGAATTAAGTTAAATTTTGTGGTTTCCATTTTAGAACATATTACTGAATAGTGCGTGGTCTTACACAATGCCAGTCATTCTTGGAGATATGCACTGGCTTACTGACACAAGCCTATAATCAATACTGTAGAATACATACAAATCCTCTTGCATAAATGTCTCTAATATTTTTCACCCAGTATTTGGAGTTTTGATAACCATCTAGCTTCCTCCCCTTGTCAGTTTTAGAAATTATAGTTACATCCTTATACCATATTTGGTTAGAGCTATAAGTCAAGTACTATATCCCGTATGTTTAAGACAATAAATTACTCTAAGGGTATTAAGTACACCAGAAGTGGATTGTTATCGCTCCCTTTTCCTAATAAACCTAGTTCAGAATCATGGTTTTAACTTTATAAACATCTTACATGCTACGAGGTAATAAGTCTGATTAGTTGTCCCTCTTGTATATATACACTTAGGTAAATATCCATTCGGATTATCAAGACTGTAGAATATGTAAATAATATCCTAAAAGACCATATTTGAAAATGTTTCACAGAGGCTAGGTTGTTTGGATCTGATCCAACTTTTTACCTGGTACGTCATGGTCAATCTGGTCACCTCCTGGCACTATATTGTAGTATATATTGTAATTATAAGGGTCTAGTAGGATATGCCATATATACAATACTTGTTGGTTCATGGCGCCATCTCATCCTATGCTCAATCGCATTTGTTCTCTCCTATTAGGTTAGGCGATTCCCAAAAGTATTGTACAAGAATGTTATTCTCTTTGCAGACACTAGGTCACTCTGATTGATTTCACTTGCATCAGCTCAAGTACACATCTCCCTGGTTATAGTCTCCCAACTGAATCTACTTTGACGGAGTGTGTTAATCTATGATAGGCATAAAAGATCCACCGAGAGGACTCTGGGAATCCTGAAGGTTAAGTCCAAACCTCCAGAACTCATTTTTCCCCTTAGCACCCAAGGATTCAACCTTCACTTCAAAAGAATCACCTTGTCCAGTTACTTGCTGCCTTACAAAACTGAGTTATTGAGGCCCCTATTGTAAAACTTTCTACGTCGTAGCAATCATACCGTCCAGACAATCTCTGTGGGTTATATAAGACCACCTTTCTGGCATCTGCACCCTTGTGGAATAAAGAGATTATATAAAGAGCCTGTGGAGTTACAGCCAGTTGAAAATAATCAAACACTGGTAGACCCCAAGCATAGGGAAACAATTGAGGAGGTAGAGAACTCTAGTAACTATCCTCAGTATGCTGATTTTCCTATATGATAATATCATGATCGAAGGACCTATCGGTACAGGTTGATCAGGAGAGGCAGTACAAACTAGAAGGAAGTCTACCCATCCTTGACTCTAATAATCAGGAGAGACACATGCGGAGTTGGATATGGCGGCATACCGTAGATATGGTCAACTACTAAGCGGTCCCCTAAGTGTTCTATTAAAACTATTTGCAAGTTTCAAACTCTACAGTCCTAGTCTAAACACTAGAATAACCAGTAATGTCAACGACACAGTGCAGCAGCATACCCTTAGACAAAGAGCTGATCCTACTGCACTATAAACTGTGTGGGGACAGGAATTATCAAGGTCAAAGGGTGTTTACACTTGGATTAAGATAAAATAGAATCAGGTTAAATACTTAGTTAGTATGGGGGATAGATGTAGTTCATGCACACTCAGGCACGGGATATAAATATTAAAGTACCTCCTGAGCTTTACCAATCATCAAGTTACTGTGATGAGATCTTATCCTAATCACAGGTTTTGCAAAAGGTCTTTACTACTTTACCTATCAGGCTTCATAGACAATCTCAGAAAAAGAAGTATAGGTCTAGTTCGAGTTGCTAGTTCTTAGAATCGACTACCTTTGATTATATATTGATATTTTTCCTTGTTACTATGGGGCAAATTGTGACATGTAGTCATCTCCAAATCATACCTCCGGAATGACACAAACTCATAGCTGGAGACCTCACCCTCAAACTGCTCCTCCTTGAACTACATTCTCTCCACTACCTCTCCTTATTCGAGCCAATGCACAAATACTACCTCCTTGCAAGGGAATTCCTTGAACCACCTCAAGAACTATGCAGCTTCACATATCCTCTACTGGTCACTCTGGAATGACATTTCGAAGCAATCTATATATATTTCTACACTCATATCTTGGTTTGCCAATCCTTTATTGATTATGAAAATGAAGGAACTGGAACTATAAGTACCTTCAGCTCACACACCTTCTCAGTTACAATACTTATAGGAGTAATTGTATGTTATCCACAATCTCTATAAACCAGGTTATCCAAACAATTGAGTATAGACGGGGACAATGACATGTCTGACAATGAAGAAGTATGGTTTATTAGAGGTAACCATATACCTAGACGCTGCTGGTAGACTTTGGCTCTCTACCACTTCTAACAAGCCAGTCGTATTAGAAAGTCGACAGCCATTATTTGTTTGGTACCACTAAAGCTCCTGCCCTCACACACTATACCATGGAAAAATTGACAGAATGTATAGGACAAGTGAGTGAATATTTTGACTAAACTTTATAGAAATCAGTAGATGATAATAATCTGCCCTACCATGAACTCCCCACTGAAGCGTAGTTTTATGTAGGCCAACTTCTGCACCATGTACATCATATAGCAATTGGGGAACAAATCATTGGCAAAGAACTAAAACTGGTTCAAACAGTTGGAGATATTCCAGATTCAGAGATAAACACTCTCCGAATATCAATAACCAATAGGCTGGAAGCCAAGTTACTACCTCATTAAGAACGGGCTAAATATTCAGAAGAAGTAAGTACTCAACTTCAGGATAATAACGGTGCAAAAGGGTATAAACCGCCCAATCGAGATCAGCAATCGGAATAAGCTTTAGCCTGCCAAGAAGCCGCACATCTAGTGAGGTAGGATGTGGCAAAGGAGGAATACAGACGGACCAGATGGGAGTTAAGAGAACTCCAGCAACAATTAAAACAAGAATCTATATTAATAGAAGCACATATGAACAGCAGAATGCTACATCAGACCTTATGTGAAACATGGTGGTGTCAATAAAAGAAGTAGTAATAAAACTAGAAGTTGTTAGAAAACTACCAAGTGTATAGGAAATAGTAGAACCACAGCTAATGGAAAACCAGAGGTTGGAAAGGGTTAGCATGGTTGATGGAAGGGAAGAATTCAACCTGATCCATACAAAAGACAAGTGCAAAGGAATAGTGTGTAGATAAGTAAACAAAATGGTTGGAAAGACAACTATTGCATCAACCAGAGAATGCACCTGACCACAAAGGCAATGGCCCTGCCTCTGAAAACACAGTTAGAATCTCTTGAAAGGGTGGTAAGATATTACGCCAATCTTAGCCTATTTGAAAATTGAAATCTGAAGTAGAAGGCTAAATATCAGGACAGGGGAAGCATTACCACAAACCAAGGGGTGTCAGTAAGATCCACCATTCAAGTTAAAATTAGTGCCTACTCAGGATTGTCTAGTATAGTTCTTAAATTACCAAGGCTGTATTCAGAAAACCCTATCATAATATTACTATCATGAAGAACGTAGTAAATATGCTCTATAAGAATAGAAGTTATGAAGTTAGCTCCTTTATGTCAAAGATTACAGAGAACAAATAACTGGTGAACTCGGATACCCAAAACATTAGGGTTGTGACTTTTAGGTTACTTTTCTGGGTGAAGTAACAAAATAATTCACTGTGCTTCAAAAGGCACAAAAAGCTATAGCAGAAATAGAAAAGGTCACATATACTGGATATATAGAAAGGTTTCTCCTTATCTTAGAGATATTTAGCATCATAACCAAAGCATCAGCAATAGCTTGGAAGACGATAGTTGAACGATGACTGCCAGTTGAAGCCATATGAACATTATCCTATAAGTGGCATGATCTCGTTAGTTAATAAAATATCGCAGTTCTAGGAGATACGAAAGTGGGGTAATCGTTCCTGAAGCATAAAGGCCTATTCAGCAACAGTGACTATGGAAACACAGATAACCAGAAAATATGAGAGATGAAGAGAACAAGCCCAGCAAGGTACTTGTAGGTAACAAAAAGCACAAAACCTATCTGGCTTCTGAATAAGGAGCCAAAAAATTGAAAAATCAGGCGGATAAATAGAATTATACCATTGTAGACCAAAAGGTTGTGCTTAGAATTTAGATTGAAGCTTATAAAAGAATCCTTAAGAAAATAAGCAAGGAAAGAAAATAACCAAGCCTTGGAACACGATGTGCATTATCAAACTATATTTGAAAATACAGTCATAGACAGCCCTAACAGTCTACAATTGGACCACTGCTGGACCAAACAAACCCTGCATCCTGAAGGCCCCAAGTGGTCACAAATACTTTTAGGTAAATACAATCCTCACCAAGCACAAACTAGGTCAGGCGACCAAATATATGGGAGCTCAACAATATGGATGAAATAGAATTATATTATCAGGTAGCAGCATCAATAGCACATGAGTACTGGATTACCGTGCGGCTCACGAAATCGACAATAACATAGTTGGAAACAGCTTTGCCAGGTCTAACTTGCAGGTAGTCCATGCTTCTCAGTAGGAAACTTAAACATGTGGGGTAAAAAGGACTGATTGAAGTGATACAAAAGTATCGCAAACCTACGAATGTTAGGTGAGCAAGAATCAATTGACCACAACTGCTATCTTGTAGTCGACATTCACTGTAGGAATCTTAAACTCAAAGTGAAATAATGCAGCACAACCTCTTGCGAAATTCACATATTGGTATAGAAAACAGTTATCCAGAATCCTAATTCCTTATGAAGTCCAAAATCCCTAACGAGATCCATGAGGTGCAGACTGACTATAACTGAAGTACTGTTAGACAAGGAATATCAAGAAGTCACTATGCCGGTGTGGATCATAAGAAGCCTTCTAGGAACAATAATGTGAGAACTGGTACCCTGAATAAGTGTGGAATGTATTAAGGGAATAGTTAATATGATATCAAGAAAAAAGCACCAAAGTGTCAAAGAATGTCTAGGCTAAGCCTTCAAGCCCAGATTGTGTAAGAGTGTCCTGAACTACAACCCTATAGAAGTGCATGGACTTGAACAGACGACATGGGGACAGAATCGAGGCGATGCAGGAAGAATCCACCAAGTACAAGAAAGCCACCTATCACCTAAAGATACCCAAATTGGTGACAGTTAGGCTACAACAGGTGGTAGGGTACCAGGCAGGGATAGAGGGACCCTCTGGCAAAGGTAAAGCCTCCTTATAGGGGATGCCTAGTACTAGAAAAAGGAGCTTATTTTTCAAGTTTCTCAGAGGTGGCTTTAGTAGCACAAACTATGTGAACATGGTAACAAATATCCTGCTTACCTAAGTATACAGATGGCTATTGCAATGTCACAAAAATGTCCTGCTTTGGACCTCAATAGGTTAAACAAGAACCCGTGACTGCAAGCTCCTGCACCTTATTACTATACATATCCTGCAGGTACAGTACCTATTAAAGTAAATATAACCAAATCCCAGTCAAGCTCTTGCTGGCCTCTAGATCTTACATTTTTCTCTTCTACCAAGAACTAGTCCCATAGTTTTATATGCCATATTATTCATGCAGTCAAGAACTCGACATGGTAATAGTGGAGGTAACCAGTATTCCAACTCAGGAAAAATATTTTACAGAGACAATTATAATAGAAATTGGAAAAAGCGCACACAGGTCCTACATTTCCTGTGAGATAGCAGGAGTTAGAGAATAATATTTAATTAATCCTGTTGAGTGGTGGCATCAAGACCAACCACTCGCCCAGGTTGATAATTCTTATAATTGGGAATTTAAAGACACCTGATGTTAAAGTCAGGTTCCGGAGCAGAATGAGGATATGCTGTCCAAATGGGGTGAAACAGTAGCATATGACCTATATAAACTATAGGTGCAGAGGATAAGGCTCATACACTGAGAAGAAGAACAACATCTACGAATGATACCAGAATAGTATCACAAGTTCAAGAAAGTATTCCCGCTTGAAAAAGCAGAAAAACATGTGGGGACAAGAATGTTCAACCCGACAATTGTACTGGTCCTTGGAGCACTGCCTCCTAGGGGACAAATTTATTCTATAATAGCTCAGCAGCTTGATTTGCTATGTAAATAGCTGCAGAAAATGTGAACCACAGACAGATTGTAGAAAACAAGTGCCCTGCTGAAGGACAAATTTTGTGCGCTTCTACATCTGCTTGAACAAGGAGACTGTGGGTGGACTAACGTAAACTAAAAAAGTTGACTATCACCAACAAATTCCAACAACCTCAACTGAGAAAACTCCAAGCAACAGTCGTCATAGCAACTATATTCACCAAACTCGACTACAAAGACGGATATTACCTCTTAATAATCAATTAAAGTGATGTGCAACCTCTTGATAATCAAAGAGGGTGATCTGTGCAAACCCGAATTGCATAACTGATATAGTTACTCTGAAAACAAAATTATCGTCAATAGAATTGGTAACCTATAAGCCTCCGTCCTAGCGATGATGGAAATAACTTTGCAAGAATTTCTAAATAAGATTGTGTTAATGTACCTTGATAATATCTAGATCTATTCTGTAAATGAACTATGCAATACCAAGCTTGGCGTACAGATTCTAGTGTGGCTAGATCATTATAATCTTGCGTTATGAAACATCAAGTCAGTTTGCAATGTCAATACAGCACAGGTTGTTGGGTATCTTGTCACAACGAACATAGTAACCAGTAGAGAAAGAAAGGTGGAATTGATGAATAATTGTAAGGCAACTCATTCAATTATGGAGGTCCAAATATGCATTGACTTTACCAGTTTTTCCAGGGGTTTGAGTAAAGATTTTCACAAAATCTGTTAGGCACAAACGACTCCCAAGAGGAATACATGGCTCCTGGGAGGGGAAACAGCTTAAGCCCAAACTGACGCAGACAATGATACCTCTACAGCCCCAGCATTCACCCTTGGAGTGGACACAGGGACCGTAGGTGCTTACTCGTTTACTTAAAATAATAAGTAATTGATGCACATTCAATGACCCGTATCCGTCATCGTTGTCAGGCCGACAGGATGTTGCCCATAGGTTATTTAAAAGGGCATCTCTGTCTAGGTCTGGGAAGTGGAACGAAGGGATTCCGTCACGAACTCGCAGAGTTAAACCCCGTTGAAGGTAAGAGTACCACTGGAATACTACTTGGGTATGAATGTACAATCGAAGTAGGCTACTCCGTGTCATACGGAGTACACTGATACTACTACGATAGCTACAAGGTCAAGGAACCAATCGGAACTAGTTGATAAGAAGGGGCAGTCAAGACAAGAAGGTATTGGCCCGATCACGAACACCAATCTTCCTGAAAGGCACTTGCAGAGCCAGATAACACAGCATGAAGCAGACTTGGGTAACAACCAAGCTGGCCCCTTTGTGTTCTTAAAAGCTATTGCTACATTCCAAACTGGACAGCTATAGCTTAAACAGCAGGAGGACGGATGACAACTCAGACTAGGTTGGGTTTATACCCTTAGAGAAGTCTGAGCTAGGATCATGCCATCATCGGTGTTGGGAAAGAGAAAGTTTCAGGATCAAAGGGGGTTTGCTCTCATGTAAAAAAAGAAGATGAAAGATGGGAAGAATATACTTGTTTATATGTTAACCTGTTGTAATTCACGAACACTAAAACCAGGGATATAAATATCGAAGTACCTCTTGAGCTTTAGCCATCATCAAGCAACGGAGCATAGATTTCATCAATATTATAAGTTTTACTCATAATCTTTACCTACGAGCATTTCTAGATAACCTCCGTTTACTAAGAAAGATTACAAGCCTAGTTCTATTCGCTTGCCCTTAGAATCAACTACCCCTAACAGTATATTGATATTTCTCTTTATTACCAAGGCTCAATACATGACTTTAGAATACCTCAAAGTCATACCGGTGGAATCACACAAGCTCATAGCTGATTCCACCCTCTACGACAAGTCTATTCTAAAATCTTGTCCAAATAACTATATCCTTTCGCTTGAAACCATCCTTTACGAGTCCCTCCAGGAGCCTAAGTTCCTACTCAACCCTTATGAACCCTTCTAGATCACCGACCCAACACTCGTCCCTACCCCACAGGAGTTCTCTAAAATCTATAATTAACTATACTGGCTATCTTTGCTATAGCACCCACTCATACACTACGACAGTGAGGAAAGTTGAACCTCCACTTCCTTTTCCTCCAAGATCTCCTTTACACCTTCCGCATGTGGATTCAGAAAACACACAGTTTCCTTCTAAACAATATCCTCGTAACAACTGATCATAAATACGAACAAGGCCATGGCCAACATTGGGGTAGTCTCCCTGATGGGATGCGACCATGAACCAGGATTCTCGAGATTACCTTTGGCTCACCAGCACCTCTCCCAACTTAATGGAGTGAGAAACTCAGCCTCCAGCACCTACTCAAGTACACCAAGACCTCCTGATGCCAGAAACCTAGCCTTGGAAAAATTAGCAGAACATATTGGACGAGCCAAGAGGTATTTCGACCAAACCCTGCATGAATTGTTTGACAATATTGATCTGGCATACTATGAACTGTCGACCCAAGCGCAGGTTCAGGTGGACAGTAACATGTGTACATGTTCCGGTACCCCTATTACCACTCTCGTTAGCCTTTCCTTTCTCAGATTACTTTCAATTGATATGATTTCTAAGTATTTGATTTCACTACCGGAATCTCTAGATCCCGATGCCCTGACTACTGTATGCGTTGGAGGATTGGCAGGATTGTGCCCCAGGAGTTCCAAGGGAAGGAACAGGTCATGTATACCGGTGGTAGGATAGAGGCAGTGTTGTGGGAAAGCCCCAGGCTTTCCACGACTCCGGCAGGGCCACAGGATTCTGGTAGCTGTACACTCACCGGTAATGATTGTGGCTGCGGGTTTCCAGAGCCTCAGCTCTTGCAGGAAAGATTTCATGTATTTAAGAGTGGTCTCCTGGCTAGCAGGAGACATCAGAAGTGAGACAGATGCCTAGTCAGTAAATACACTTGGTTGAATAGCGATCCTATTGTTCCCCTTCGCTCTATAAACCCTTCTATTGTACTCCCCTTGTCTTCGCCTCTCAGCAGGTCTCCCATAGACACTAATGCAATAGCAGGCTACCGCTTAGACTCTATTGTATAACCGTTCATATAGGCTAGTGCCTGTTACATGGACCTACTTCAGTACCATGCACACTAAATCACCCACGGTGAACAGATCAGGGGGGAAGAAGTAAAACAGGTCTATACAGAGTTATATATCATGGCAGTTAAGACAATCTCTCCACAGACGGTAATAAGAAAGAGGCTGTAGGCAAAGTCAAGAGTTCAGGAACAATGGGCCACACACCATGAAGCAGTAAGTACTCAACTTCACACGTACTTTGGTGCAACGTGAGAGGAATCTCTTTACCGAGATCGCCAATTGTAAGCAGCCCTGGGCTGTCAAAGAGATAAACTTCTAGAAAGGCAAGTTGCTGCACAGAAAGAACATGAGTTCCCTAAACTGGGGTTTAGGGAACTCCAGCAGCGATTAGATTGGAATGTATTCAGAGTGAAGCTAATTACAAAAAACCGTATGCAGTGTCAAACCAAAGGAGTAGTATGTTGGTGCCAATAAGTGAGGCAGTAACATAACTAAAAGTTGCCAGGAACCCACCTGGTTTGTGGGAAACAGTGGAACCACTGACAGTGGCAATATCGGGTTTGGAAAACCAACCACAGTGGTTGGAAGAGAAGAATTCTGCTTTTTTCCCTCTTGACACAAGGGAGAAGGAATCAACAATGAGAGAACAAGACCACCAGTGCCTCTACCAGCGAATGCACCTAACCCTGGAGATGAAGAACATAGCTAGAATGATGCAGGTTGCCCCTCTAAAGGAGGTGGTGAGCCATCATAAAGACCCTTGCCAGGACTAAAGTTCGAATCCGAAGCAAATGCACGGCTAGACTGACTGGGGCATGTATTAGCCAGAATGAACCGACGTCAAGCGGATCCACCTTTCAAGTATCATAATAAGCCTACCCTGGATTTGCAAGTATGTTTATTATATTGGAGGACTACTTTGGGAGAAACCCAAGGTAATGAAAGGATGACGAGGATCGCATAAAGTATGCCTGGAGAAGAATGGAAGGTAATGACATAGCCCCTCTCGCCATAACCTACCAAAAAGAAAATTGTCAGGGGACCTCAGATTCCCAAAACATAAGGGTTATAATTGCAGGATTACTTTTCACGCCGCAGGTATAGATTGATTCTTAGTACTGCATAAGGGGCAAAAAGCCATTGCAGAGTGAGAGAAGGTCAGGTACACACAGGACATGGAGAAGTAGCAACAGACCATAGAAAAGAAAAACCCAGAGGCAGAAGTATCCGGAATCGCATGGAGAACTATATTTCAGTGGCAACTCTCGATTAAAGCCATGCGTACGCTATCATATGAAATTCGTGATTTGGAGAGCTCCTATGTCAAGGCAGTCCGTAGGGTTAGTAAGGTGCAAGAATCATTCCAGGAATAACAAGAACTAGTCCGCAAAATGACAAGGGAAAAAGGGACTCCCAGAAAAGCAACGGTATGGAGGAATATCAATCCAGCAGGACCACTGCTGGAAATAATAAACGAAACCCTTCTACGGCAGCTAAAAAGGCTGCCTACAAGTTGAAAAAACATGTGGAAAAAGGGGGAAACACGCCCATTGAAAGAAGGTTGAGTACACAAAATAGGTAGAAGCTCATAAAGGAATCTCCTAGGACAATTTTGTTGAACGAAAGAGAGTGAATCAATGCACAGGTAGCACTTTGGCCAACCACAATAGGAAGTTCTGTAGGAAACAGGCTGAGGTAAAGGTTATAAGACATAACTGGGAAATTACACACCCTAATATCGACAAACCCAGGCAACAATAATGACAAAGGGGCAAACATCTCTCTCAACAAGGGTGAACCAAGTCAACCAACCCAGAAATTGCAAACTGAATGACATAGATGAAAGCTAAATTAGGTGCAGGCATCGGTAGCGACTGCCACCCGGTACTTGATTACAGACCCCTTATCATGACCGAAATTAACAAGTGGGCTTGACCTCTATGAGGTCCAACTAGCAGGTATTCTGTGCTTCTCCATGGGAAACTTAAAGACAAGCGTGAGTCACGAAAACCAATCCCAACTTATGTGAGTAATCCAGACCTAAGAATGTCATGTGCGGAAGAAGCAATTCTCTTGGACGACGGCTCATGGCAGTCTGGGACGAACTCCTGCAATCATAATATCCAAATGAAGAAAGCGGTAAATAACATTTTGTGTATATAGGACCTCAGTATGGAAGACGGTCAATTATACCAATGTCCTTACAAAGCTCTAAATCCCTACTAGAGCGCCTAGAAACAGTTGACAGACCAGCGAGAATGAGGTACCTATTAAGAATAACAAATGGTGTCATGTGCAGCCTTAATTAAGAGAAGCCTTCCAGGAATGAACATTTATAATAGGTCGTGTGGATAACGGAATGCTCAAAGAAACAGAACAGGATTCAAAACATCAAGAAAAAAGGAGTTGGCAGAGAAAGAAAAACTATGGCTACCTGGTACACACGCTAAATAGAGAGGGGTAAATCTGTCCCGACCCTGGACTCTAGCTTGGTGGACAGGTCAGGCACTATAGACTCATGTGGAGAGCGAGGTGATTCGCGAAGAATCCCCTGAGCAAAAGAAAGCTAACTGTTTCCTAATGACACAAGTTTGACTCCCGTTAAGCAAAGGCAGGTGTATGGGAACTCTTCGGCAAGGGGTAAAGACAACTTGTAGTGGGCTGCCCAGTACTCCAGAGACAAAGATTTTAGTTTGTCTGAGGAGGCTTCAATAGCCGAAACTATGCTGGCATGGTAACAAACACCCTAGTTACCACAGCAAGGAATATGTTACACAAGAGACCAGTACATGCCCCAAGTGGTCACTACAAAAGAAACAAAACAAATGCACCAGCCCCGCCTTATTATTCATGCCCAGAAGGCAGGGCAACCACTGAAGCAAATATAGAGCGGATCCAGCTCTGTGTGCTATTAGACTCTGAATCAAATATGTTACTAATTACCAAAGAATTGGTTTACAAACATCGTTTGCTTTACCACACATGCAGGCATAGCTTGGACATTTATACCTACGAAGGAACTACAGTATCATTTGGAGGAAATCAATACATAAATCCAATTCTATTAGAAATCGTAAACAATGCTCACCATTATAATATTTCATGCGAAATTGCCAAGGCCGGCAAAGATGACCTAATCATCCCTTTTGGATGTTGGTATACGGAATACCCCATAAGGCATATCGAGGATGCGCAACCATAGTTATTATAAGATAAGAATATTAAAGTCATATTAATGATGACGGTATAGACCAGATGTTTGAATTGGAAGAGACCGGAGCCTAAGTGCCAGAAGCCAGGTATATCGTAACAAGCGAAGGTACATCGCATAAAGTACAAGATGCAACTGACCTACGAGAAATACCTCATGAATATCATTAATTCAAAAGTGTTTTTGCACTGGAAACAGAACAGAAATCAGGTGGAAGAAGAACCTTCGACCACGCAATTGATTTAATACCCACTGCAGTACGGCCATGGGGCCCAATATATCCTATTTCAGGACCCCAGTTGGATTTGCAAAGCAAATACTTGCAAAAAATGCAGGATCAGGGAAAAATTGTGGAAAGCAAATCTCCTATAGGGGCACTAATTTTATTTGTCCCTAAACCTGGTGGTTCAAGGAGGCTAAGTGTAGATTACTGGCAGTTGAATAAACTAATGGTGGCTAACAAATACCTGCTGCCCCTAATGAGCGAGCTCCGTGACCGCGTGGCAGGGGCCCAAATATTCACAAATTCAGCCTAAAAGAAGGGTATCACCTCCTAAGACTTAATGAAAGGGACAAGTGGAAAATGGCCTTTCGGACTAGATACTGCCACATTGAATATAAAGTAAGGCCATTCCGGCTGGTTAATGGACCAGCCACGTTTCTGGCTATAATAAACTAAATTCTGAGGAAATTTTTAGATCATGGGGTAGTGGTATACCTTGACGATATCTTAATTTACTCCAAACCGGAGAGGGAACATCTTGAATTGGTCAAAAAGGTGCTTGCACGATTGGACGAATATGATCTAGCAGTATCAACTACCATTCGGTTTTTCAGTTAAATACAGTTGAGTTTTTGAGTTATATTGTGGCAATCGATTGGGTCACTATGAGTTAAAGAAAAGTGGAAAGCATTTTAAATTAGAAGACATCGAGGTCCATCAAGAAGGTGCAAAATTTCATTGAGTTTGTCCATTTTTCTTGATCTTTCATTAAAGATTTCTCCAAAATCTGCTAACCAATTACCAAAATGTTGAAGGGCGACCTGAGGGAATTTAACTAAGGGCCAGAACAAGATTAGCCATTTGAGGCACTTAAGGGAAGAGTAATCTCAGACCCAATACTTTGTCATTTTTACATGGACAGTGAAACCATAGTCGAAACCGCTGCTAGCGAGTTTGTACTTGGCTGTGTCCTGTCACAGCTCAAGGACAAAAAGCTGCATCTGGTGGAATTCCACTCAAGCAGGCTGAGCCCAGCCGAGTGCAACTATGAGATCCATGATAAGGAGCTACTAGCAATCCTGCATGCATTCAAAGAATGGAACCACTACTTAGTGCGAACAGAAAAACCAGTAACTGTCTATACGGACTACCAAAACCTACAGAATTTCTTTCCAACTAAGGTATGGAACCCACGACTGATACAGTGGGCTTAACAACTAGTGGACTATGATTAGAAAATTGTTTAGCAACCAGGAACACTAGGCTGAAAGCCGATGTATTAAGCCGACGGACAGAGTACCATCCTGAGGAAGGAGCTATGCATAGCGAAAAGTCAATACTCAGGCCTTAACAATAACCAATTACAATACTGCATTTGAGCCAACCTGAGAGGGAGGAAGCTATTAACTGGCGCAGAAACAACAGGTTCCCTATGAATAAAATTGCTATCACCAGAAGAACGAATGCCCACGAAAGGCTCCTGACTGGCCTCAGGACATGACCTATATGCAGTAAGGGATTTTATAGTCCCAGCAGAAGAACAACAGCTGGTAGAAACAGGAATAGCATTAGCATTGCCTCTAGGAACATACGCTCGTTTAGCACCAGGAAGTGGCCTGGCAGCTAGGCATGGGACCAGCATTGATGGAGCTGTAATTGACTCTGATTACACCACAGATGTCAAGGTGATCATGATGAATCACGGAAAACAAGATTGCCAGGTCCTGAAAATGGACTGAATAGCACCAATGATTATTGAAAATTTAAACACATTTCGGGCAATCAAAGTCTTTACACAGTCAGAGACAAAGAGGGGAGATTGAGTACTCGGAAGCACCGATCTATCACCAAGGCGATCCCCCGCCATACAGACCAAGTTAGTAGTAGCCTACCTACAAGCCAACCATGCTGAAAAGGAGTTTAAGATAGACCACGAAGCGAGACGGGGCCTAGGAATAGTCCTTATATTTAATGAGATAATTTCCAAAGTTGACCTAGGAAATACAACCAAGAACTATTAAAGTCAATCGCAGAAGTAGGTCAGGATGATCGAGATGAGCAAGAATGCAGGCAAGAATTGAAGGCATTGACAAACAAGGGCAAATCACTACTAACTTACTGGGCCATAACTGAAGGATTAATCTACTACAAGAATCGCCTATACATTCCAGAAAAATCCACAAACTACAAACAGCTGTAGCCAATGGATGCCATGATTTAAAGGTAGCCGGAAACTTTAGACAAGAAAAGACACTAGAAATAATTACCAGGGACTTATGCTGGAAGGGACGAACAGCCTGGATGAATGACTACCTAGGGTCATGTGATAAATGGCAATAAAATAAATCACAAAGACATGTGCAGTTGGGTCTATTACAGCCCCTGGAAGTTCGGTTTACTGCTTGGTCATCCATATTGACCGACTGCATCACACAACTACCAGAGTCATAAGGAAGAACTCAAAATCTGGTACTCGTGGATTGGTTTACCTAGATGGCTTACCTTATAGGTGTGGAAAATAATGCAACTGCTAAGAATTATGAAAAGGTATTCTTGATAGAAGTCTGGAAGCTACATGGAATTCCAGCCGAAATCATCTCCGCCATGGATACAAAGTTATCAGGGGAATTCTGGGAATCCCTATTTAAAAGGTAGGGAATAAAACGAAATATGTCAACCATGTATCACCCGCAGAACCATGGTCAAACAGAAAGGAGCCACCAGCTGCTGGAAGGATACCTAAAAAGATTCGTCAATAATAATCAAAAGGACTATTACCTGTTGTTACCACTAACTGAGCTTGCCGACAACAATTAATACACGAATACTCAGGGCAAGTGACGATTCTACCCCTACTATGGATTCCTTCGACATACATAATAGATGAAGGAATGCCAAGGCCAAAATCCCGCCGCCCAGCAATACACTCACTGGATGCGAACAATACACCAACAGGCCAGTGAAGATCTGGAACAAACACGGGAAAATATGAGCAAAAATTACAACTGCTAGGCTATTAAGCAACTGGACATCAAGGTCAGGGACTTAGGTATGTTAAATACAAAAAATATATGTACTAAGCGCCCGTTGAAGAACCTTAGACCAAAACTGAATGGCCTGTTTAAGGTATTGGAATATATGGGCCAGCGTGCCTACAGATTGGAAATATCACTCAGATGGACGATCTATCTGGCATCTCATTTATCCTTGTTGGAACCTTATGGGACATCCAACCTGCTGGGAAGGGAACAACTTCCAATAGAGCCAGAGGAAATTGAATCAGATATTGAATAGGAGATCGAAAGAATCTTGAAGAGTAAAATAATCTGTTAAAGCCTACGGGTTGAAGGTCGGAACAGACAAAGGAAGGAGTTACACTATTTTCATGAAGTGGATCGAGTGTTCTGAGGATGAAAATACCACGGAAATACCAAAATATTTAGAACATACAGAGGAGTTGGTGGAGGCATTTCATAGGGAGAATCAGTATATGCCCAAGCGGGCAAATGTGTAATGAAAAGGAAAAGGTTTTGCTAGTGTGGCCAAGCAAATATGTTAAGATTTTTACCCTACCAAGTCGAGTTGTGAAAATGGGCCTGTAATTGTTTTCAATTTTTGTTTTATGGTATTTTTTATTATTATTATTATTTGGTTAAGAGAGGGTAACCTTTAAAAGAGCGATTCGAGACGGCTACTACGAGGAGGGAGATCGTGTTGGGAACTAACGACTCCTGTGAGCACTAGATGACTCCCTGGATGGGAAACAGCATTAGCCCAAACCTTGACAGACAATCATACCCCGACAGCCCTGGCGTTCGCCCAGGGAGTCGACTCAGGCACCTTTAGAAGTTGCCTGTTTCCCTAGAATTATGAGTAATTGGAGCACACCTTACAATCCCGTATAGGTCGTCATCGGCTGTTCCACCATATGCCGCCTTCAGAGTATATCAGAGGGCATGTCTAACTACGTCTGGGAAGTGGAATAAAGCGATTCTGTAAAGAACTCGCAGAGTTACACCACGTTGATGTTATGAGTACCCATGTAGTCCTAGCTGGGTAGGAATGCACAATTGAAGTAGGCTACTCCAATGCATACTAAGAGTACGCGGTTGCACCTATGATGCCTACAAGGTCAACAAACCTATCAGAACAAGTTAATACGGAGGGCGGTGAAGATGATAAAGTATTGGCCTGATCACGAACACGAGTTATCCTGACAGCCAGTTGAAGACCTGGATAACAGAGCACGAACCAGACTCGGGCAACTACCAAGCGGGCGCCTTAGTGTTCTAAGAAGCTATTTGTACATTGCAAACTGCACGGTTATAGCTTAAATACAAGGAAGAAGCATGACAGCTCAGACTAGGTTGAGTTCATACCCTCTGAGAATTCAGAGCTTGGATTATGCCATCAGCTGTGCGGGGAAAGTGAAAGTGTCAAGGTCAAGGGCATTCACTCTCAGAAAAATAAAAAGATGCATGATGGGGAGAAGATACTTACTTATATGTCAACCAATTGTAATCTATGAACTCTCTGACGCAGGATATAAATATCGTAGTGCATCACGAGCTATAGCTATCATCAAGCAACGGAGAAGAGATCATATCACTCTTATATATTTTACACAGAATCTTTACCTATGAGCCTTCTGAGACAACTACCGTTTCTGAACCAAAATTACAAGCCTAGTTCAATTAACTTTGCTTTACAATCGACTACACTTAACAAAATATATAAACCAATCACAGACAGACTAAAGGATAACCCCAGAAAATTTGGTTTGGGAGGAAAATTAGATAATGTATTTACAGAGCTACATTCGAAATATATTGAACTCCTGATACTGTGCCACTTCTACACTGGGAGAGAAACAGTGGTTGAAACCAGTGCTAGCCAGATTGCACTAGGTTGTGTTCGCACACAATTTTAGCATAAGTAGTTACACTAGGTAGCATTCTATGAACATAAGTTGATCCCTACTGGGCGCAATTACCAAATACATGACTAGGCATTGCTACCCATTTTGGAAGCATTCAATCAATAGAAGCAATACATGGTGGGAATGAAAAACAGAATGACGCTGTATGCTCATCACCAAAGCACACAAACTCTCAAAAAAAATCTTGGTCTGAAAAAGAATGCAAGTATGCTGAGCAAAACCACTGGCAAACTTTAATATTCAAATTGTGTTTTAGCCATGGAACCGAGGTGGCTTCTGATATATTCAGCATAAGGCTGAAAGACCATCCTTAGGAGGAAGCTACTTCAAGTGAATCATCAATTCTGAAACCTACAATTTCTCAATTGACCTAGTACACCTTAACAAATAAAAGTTTAAGAATGAAATGCAGAAAACAATCAATCAGACAATATATTCGCAGAGGAGAAAATTAATTGCACATGATGCAAAAATCCCCACCCTAGTTTGCCCTTTTGCAGCTTTATACAACCTATACAAACTAAGGGACATGATAATTTCAACCAATGGAAAACTACTGGTAGAAATAGGAATTGTAATTGAAATGCCACAAGGAATATATGCTCGGTGGGAACAGTTAAGTTGGTTGAGAACTAAGCATGGGATTATGATAGGCAGATGTATATTCGATATTGATTTCACAAGAGAAATCAATGCTATCATGATAAACCATGGCAGGTGAGATCAGCTAGTCTATAAAGTGGACAACATAGCCCACATGATAATTGAGAATATCAATATATCAGAGGCCATAGAAGTCGAGTGACGACAAGGCACTGAAATAGGTGTATGGGAAGTTTGAAGTACAGATATCTAACCCTAACAATCTCCAGCCATACCGATCTAAGAGGTAGTCACCTAACTGCAAGCATACCAATCTAAATAGGAGTGTCACTATGAGCTAGAGTACCAAGAAAGTCATAACAAGAGAATTGTGCTAATATCTAATGCCTAAATCTCAAAGGTCGATATTTGGATATTTAACTAGGAACTATTCTTAAGAATTGAAGAAGCAGGTCAGCCCGATAGAGATTTCACAGAATGCAAGCCGGAATTGGGAAAATTGTCAAATGATGGTAAACTATTAACCTATCAGAGGGCAGTAAGCGAAGGATTAATTTACTCTTAGACTCCTCTATACTTTGCAAAAACAAGCCACTCAAATCAACTATAGTCTAAAGATAGCATGACTCTAAGGTAGCAATATACTTGGGGCAAAAGAAGGCACTGGATATAATTACCAGAGACATATACAGGAAGGGACTAGGAGCTTAGATCCAGGACTTCATACTGTCATGTTATGAGAGTCAACATAATAAATCCCCATAATATGAATTCTTTGAACTGTTGCAGTACTTGGGAGTTCACTTTGCTGATTGGTCATCTATATCCACTCACTTCATCACACAACTACCAGAGTCACAATAATGAATCCAAAATAGGGTAATAGTGGATTGGTTTACAATGATGGCATACATCATTAGGCTTGAAAACTACACAACAGGGAAAGAAATTGTGAATGTATTCTAGAAGAAAGTCTTTAAGTTATATGGACTACCAGAAGACATCTTGTCTAATATGCATGTAAAGTTCTTGAAAGAATTCTTGGAGCCTCTAGGCAAAACCTAGGGGATAAAACGAAAGATATCAACAGTCATTAGCAAAAGTCAGCTTTTTCCCCCTATCCCTCATGAGGCATGTGAGGGATGGGGGGCCAAATTATAAAACTCAAGTTGTTGTATCTTGTATCCATGACCCCACAACTCCTAATAGCTTCGGCGTTTTACGGTATTTTCTTTTTACCCACACTTTTCGTTGCCATCCGGCTTACTCAGGACATTGTCCGTCCCTTTTGAGCTGTGGCACAGTCCAATCATGCTTTGACTCATCCACCCTAGTTTATCCGGCACTACCTCCCTCCCCCTGGATTGTTCCGTTATGGACACTTGCCCCACGACTCAATCATGCCTCCCTACGGCCTAAATGCGCTGCCCCCAGCGTTGATTCACACATCCCTATTATTACCCCCAGCTATACACAAACCCTTTGTGCCTTAGAACATTCCAAACTCACCTCCTCTTGTTGTCTTCTTGCTCCTCGCTACCCTCGCTTATTTCTCCCCTTCCCTTCACCATTACACCTAGACCTAATTCCACACCATCACATCTCCACGCGTATTAAATACTTACGTGGATGATTCTCGTCCTTTTCCCGCTGTCGCTCGTCTCTTTATATATGATGCTTACGGTCGCGTCCATCCCTCCACTTCTCTACTCTGCCCTATGACTGCCGACCCACGGTATTATGATAACACTATCCGTTTCCTAAATTTCTTTCTTTGTCGCAGCACCATTGCCTCATCACATTCCTTAACTCTCTCGCCATACTCGTGCTTTCTTCACAGATCTTAGGGGCCTTTGCCCGGCTCTACGCGACCTTCACGGAGCTTTAGTTTTTGCAAATTGGTTGTAGTCTAACCTTAAGTAGTATATTATAAACCAAAAAATATTTCCAATTATTTCTTTATTTTATTTTAATACTACATTTATTCCAAATAGGACGTTATTCCTCCTCAACCCACCCCGCCTCTAGAGCCTCAACCTCATCCCCATCTTCAGCATCTGAATTATTGTCCTCCACTTCACTTTCCTCATCCCCTGAAATCTCCAACTCCATATATGCCATGGCTTCCTTATCCTCAAATGGGGCGCGAGACTCCTGATCCTAAACAAACCCACTATCCTGTAGCATCCTCTTGATACGCTTTTTTGTGTCTTCCACGAGTTTCCTTCTCACCTCTGGGGGCAGCCCTTGCCAGGTTGCACACTGTTGGGGATAAACATCTAAATTTTCTCTGTGAGTACGATAACCTTTAGAACGTCTTATTTGGACCATCAAAGGTTATAACTAACTCTGTGCTGTCATAGCTGAGAAATCTGGTGGCTGAACAAATGATCAGCAACTCCAAGCCTTCAAAGCATGATACATACAGGCCGTTGTAAGGCATATTAGGACATCGTTAGTATGATTAAGAAACATTTTATCGGTCCTCCCACGCATTCTCCTACCCCGGTACCACTTATAAAACAATAGTTTTGCTATCTCATGCGCAGCAAACCGGAAACCACATTCCTGCTTTGGTAAGCCTTTTCGCGTCTCATTGGGGACGATCTGCGTACTACTGACCTCTAGTTTACTTGGATAGCATGTGAACCGGTCATTTTCCAGTAAATAGGTAACGCGCGCCTTTATTTCGGTCCGTCTTTTATGCGCGAAGTCATAAAGGTCCTCAACCGTGTTTTTGGACTCTGAAAGTAAGTGGAACCTGGCACTGGACTGCCACGATTTCAACTAAATGTATCTAATTAGCCGTTCACCGTCCCAAAGGGGACGTTCAAGGATATTCAAAAGACTTACAAAAGTCATTGCCGACTTCCCAATCTTCCTGTCTCTCCAACCCAACTTGGTAGCTGCCTTTACCCAATAGCTTTTGAGAAGCGTATCGTTTTCGGCAGGCTTTACAAAGAGATTAACAAACCATATGTGCTACCGTACCATATTAGCTGTGTTCACAAAGATTATCCTCTCCTCCCCATGCAAGGTATTGCTTTTTGATGATAGGGTTACCGGACCCGCAATATCAGACGCCGGAAACTCTAGATTAGGCATACGACGCTCCGAATGGGACGGCACTATTCCTTCCCCTACAGCATCAAAGGGTGAAAGGTGTGACGAATCTACTCTGAGATGGCCTGAATGCAATTGTGCTGCCTGCTGCTGTAAGAAAGGCACTTGTAAAGGGCCATTCAGAGCCGGTTATGGGGAGTCGTCAGTGCTCTTCCTTATTAGCATTGAATTTTAAAAGTTATCAGATATACTCACAAATCTCAACCGGCTCCTTATCCTCCGTGGCTATTGCTCCACCAGTGGATCTGCTGGACGTTTTTCGAGCCTTCTGGGATGAATGGGAACATCATCCTCGTCAACTTCCGTAAGCTCCTCTTCCTCAACAAATGAATTAACAGGTCGTTGTCTATCCCATGCTGGCGTGCCACTCTCTACAAAGGACACAGAAGATCTCGATAATAATGGCTGAGCTCGGGGGACTACTGGTACAGTAGTCAAGTGTTGTATAAAAAGTTTTGGGTGAGCTCATTTTAGCCTCTGAACGGCAGAACTCACCTCTGCTTGTATTTCCCGTCATAATTGTGTGTATATGAAATATTTAGAGTGCATGGAGGAATTGGATTGATGTGTGAAAGGTCTCAAAGTGATGAATACACATACAGCGTCCCCCGGGGATGAAGGAGCTATATGCTAGAGCACAGATTTGCCTTGGGCCTAAGTCCGTGTAAATCATTGGCATGGACCCAGTCCAATCTATAGCCTTTTGGCAGCCGAATGTCTCAATTACTACGTGCACGGATGGCTCCTGGCCGGATAGAGACTATCTATTCGGGATTGCTGGGACCGGACTTTATATGCCTGGTCACTTGGTTGAACGAGCATAACTTATGATTTCCAAAAGATTAGATTATACATACTAGGACGAGATCAAGAAGAAAGGGGACGTTTAGCGTTTCAGAAAACCTTTATATCTCACTGGCTAAATTCAAAAAAAAAAACTATTAAGAACAATAAAATCTAGGACTGCAGGATAGGATCTAGAAAAGCTGTAAAACAGGGTAGACAGGATTAAGAAAATGATTCACAGATAGAAGCAAAAAAGCAAAAAAAGATAAGAAAGCCCCAGGAAACCAATAAAAACACATATGAAGGCTCCAATAAGACGTAGCCAGGCTCAATTAAACAAGCTCTAGAAAACCGTCACCAAATGGATGCAAGTTGGAGCAAAAGTAGGAAAGTCCATGAAACAAAAGACACCCCAAAGCCCAAAGAAGACGTACCCTGGCACAAACAAATAAGCTCCAGAAAACAAGCGCCAAAGAGATACAGGTTGGAGCTGGAGTAAAAAGGTTCATAGAACAAATGAAACGCGATCCGAAGGTCCAAAGAAGATGCAGCCAGGTACAAATTAGCCTGGGAGACCCCCCAAGTAGCCGATAGAAATGAAAATAAAACCAAAGCAACCCTTTAAAACAAGAAAACCTGACTGAAAACCCAAAAAGACCCAGCGTATCCAAATTACCCCAATCCCCGTCTCCGTCACCATCGCCATCGCCATCGCCACCCACAGATGGTGCCTCGCACCCGGGTGGTGGAACGCCCAGAGGCAGTGCCACATTTAGGACATCTTGTCCTGCGCAAAGGTTCATATAACCTGCTACCTGCTTAACACGAGCGCGAGAGATGAGTTCCCAGGAGTGCCCATGGAACCTAATAACTTTGCGATCATTGCTCAGTATCCTCTCCTGCCAGCCAGCATGAGACCTGGGAAAAGCCTTTCTGCGCTTTGCGCGGCGCCCAACGTCCTCCTCCACATCAGAGTCGGAATCAGGCTCTGTGTAGAACTCAGGGACGTCGAATTGGCCAGGGTCGAGATAGCGCCGATTGCCCCCATCAAGAGGTGTATTGGGACGAACGGCGTCGCCACTATCGGCAGGAACAGCAGGATTGCGGTTGAGGAAGCAAGCAACTGTGAGGGTGGTGCACCAGGAGTGCCAAAGCCAGGCATTAACTTGATCGTCGTCGATCAATTCGATTTGGTCCGCAGCATCGGGGGTGACATTCATCCCTTGAATGTCGTGAAGAATCCCAATGAACTGTCGGGGGTGCTCCTGATTATCCAGGTACCGACAGGTAGCTTGGCCGAGCTCCTGCAAAGTTTAGTAGGGGAGGATCTCCAGCCAAGTCTTGTTTGGCATATTGCCACCGTGCCCAACCCAGGGCAGCTGGCGAGCCTGCCCAGCAACAGCACCTGACGTCTAAATAAATATTATGTGCACCGGTCTGTCTTTGTGAAGAGTTCCTTGGGGACGAGCAATGTCCCTTCCACCCCCGATCCGGCACCCGAAGCACTGCCGGCCCCCTCATCCTCATCGGCGTGCTCATCATCGGAATTGAGTCTGGCATTCCTCCGAGACTCGGCTGCCTTCTTCAGCACGTCAATGATGAGGGTATCCAGGGCGACGTGGAATGCCTGACATGGGCCGTTCTGGGGTGAATTAAATTTGGCTTGAAAGCCTTGTCGGGTAATGTGGGCAACGACCTCAGTTTTGAGTTGACCCCAGAGGATATCGCCGGCCTGTCTATGGCTGGTGATACCCTTCTCCTGGACCTTCCCCAGAATGAACGTCCGAACGGCACGGTATCGCCTCCTAGCGACAGTGCCTCCAGCATCATGGAGATTGAGCTCAGTACGGAACTCAGCAGTAGAGGGACGTGGTATGCTAGTAACCAATCAGATTCTCGGTAATAAGGAGCAAATGAGACGCATATAGGACTAACCTTAATTAGGAAAGGATGTTCATAGTGTGCAGAAGAGGACGGAAAATTGCACGAGATCTAGCGAATAGTCATCAATATTTAATCTATCTTGGGAAAGGTCCTGATAAGCCGCACAGGGGACTAACTTTAAGAAGATTCGCAGCCGAAAATGGGGAGCCACTAATCTATCTCGAGAGTAGCGATTAGTTATTTTTTCCCATTTAGAAAAGCCGGAGAGTAGCACATATGAGCCGTGCACAGGATTAACAAGGCCTTCACCCGTTCCTGAAGGAATGGGTGAAGGCCTGGCTTCAAAGGTTTGTGTTTGTTAGTTCTTGGGGGATGAGGAAGGAAAGGAAAGAGCCAAGGGAGATGAATCGTGTAATACACTTACCTTTATGGGGTCGAAATCAGTTGTTTCTAACGTAACTGGATTTTTCGCAGGGATGAGCAAGGGTTTAAAAAAGATGTCCGGGATGACAAAGCTACAGTAGAATGGCTACCGGGAGAGTGACTGAGGGCTTCAACGGTAAGTGATTCTGCGCACAGCAATCAGTATACGGTAGCTAATGAAAGGCCTGAGAAAGGCTCATTTTAGACATTAGGGACGATGTATGAGACTTACTGTGGGTTGGCGTGAAGTGTGAGTGCGACTTTATGATCGCACAAAAGAATTACAGTACCAGTAGTATAAGATGTTGTTGTAATAACAAAAGTCGCTGTTTGAGGCTCACAAAGGACGTTTAGAGGCTGCTAGAGGATTTGGTAAATGAAGAGGAAGAAGAGAAAGGGCAGGGTAGTGCGGGTTTATATAACAAGTAAGAACGTACTATTCTAGGTGTTTGTCGCTATATCAAGAGTTCTGGTGATTCTGACAAGATTGTAAGAAACCGTTGAATGTCACATGTTGAAAGTTGAACGTTCTTCTGAGCCTGTACAAAATAGTACCGGTGTATAGTTACAATAAGGTTACAAAGTAAGCTAGAACACTTGAAAGGTAAGTCAAACAAACATGAACAAGCTTTTCAAGAGAGGATTGAGGTACGGCGATGTGATTGGTGGTCTGGGGACTAACCCTGCTGTCTTGGTATAGGTTCGGATAAGGGAAATTCACGTATAGGCACTGGACATGATCTTTAGCATTTTCAAAGTCTGCAATGAGCGGAACAACGTTCTGGATCTCAAAGATAAATTCTCCTTGTTTGTGCTACGATAAATATAGAAAATCAAGGGGAGATGTTCTCAGGATAAAAGGCCCTGGGCCTAGTTCGGATTAGGTTGTGGGGAGGGAGTTTAGGGCCGAAGAACGGACACGATCTGTGCCCTCATTACAATTTTACTCAGGGGTAGGTGAGAAAAACACAGCAGCGCCCAGGGGCCATACCGTGTATCTGGATAGTTTTCGATTTTTTTTTCTCCCCCTGCCATATCTCTAACTCTAAGATCTATGGGGACAAGGTTCTTTCTATTAGTACCTTCTCGCGTACTTTCTATCACGAAAGTGCAGCTCCGGTCAAGAAACTAGCTATCCGTTTGTCACACGTGTTTAAGTACAACGTCAGACTAGTCCTGAAAGTAAATTTGGTTTGTTCGCGTCTTCGTTGTGCTTTTTCCCATTAAAACTAATTTCTTACAGAATGGTACAAGAGTCCCAGTTCCCATTCTGCAGGAAAAAATACCAGTCCAGTACATGGTATAGAAACCAAATGGACACCGCACATTTTGACTTTGTACAATCGGGGAGAACACTCAAACAGCCCATTTGCAACGAAGAACGTCCAACTCTGATCACGCTACCAGTAAACTCTGACCAACCTTTCGATCCGCTCGGTAATGAATTCCCAGAAATTTAACTGAATATAGACGAAAATGAGCTCGACAGTGACGCAAACACCGGCGATTTGGACGCGGAAAGCGACAATTGTTCTGATACTGAGGGAAGAGCACCATGGGTTGCATTACCCATACCGACGAAAAGCGCCACTGCGGGGAGATTTATACGGGACGTTGTACCGCGAGAAAATTGTGAAGACGAGATGTGGCTACAATTCAGAACTAAGTCTGACTTTGAGCTTGCGCGCTGGTTTATTGAAGCGAAGGTACCAAAGGATCACATCAACAGATATTTCAACATAAACTTGGTGCCCGAAGACAAAAATATTAAATCTCGCTATCGGCTCCTTGAGGCTGTTGATGAGATGGAATCAGGTATGGGGATGAAGAGCTGGAAAGAGGGGTTTGTATCTTTTAGCAAGGTTGTACGTAAATCTACCCTCTGAACGTCCAATATTGGCCGTATATAGGAAATACCCGACAGCGAAGAACGCGTTAAAGATTCCGCGACACAGAAATTCTTTTTCCGGAATCCTATTGCTTGTGCTAGATATCTACTTAGTCAAAGATGTTTTACGCAAGATTTAGTTTACGCCCCGGTCAAGGAATGGAATAGTCAAGAGCCACCACAGCGAGTTTATTCTAAAATGCACACGGCGGATTGGTGGTGTGAAACACAGGTAGGTTCAAATGCGACGTTCCACAGCGCATCCACACCGCGAGTCAGAACCTAAAATTAACAGCCAACAAAGGATACCTTGCCTGATGGAGCAACGCTTGTACCGATTATATGTGCCTCAAATGTTACCTTTTTAACGAATTTTTCGTGAGATAAGAAAGCCTGGCCAATCTCTATGACAATAGGGAATATCCTATCGAAAACGGGGAATAAGGCCTCGAAACATGCGACCGGCCTTTTGGCGCTTTAGCCCGTCCCCCAGATGATGATGGGAGTAGCAGCACAAGATGCAGGGCAAAGTCAGGTCAACAATGAGATTCTTTGTGATTTGATAGAAGCAATATTTGCGCCAATAGTTGCGTTGGGTAACTCCGGAATTGAGGTTGAATGTGCCTATGGAAAGGTCATATTATGTTTTCCACGTCTCACAGCTTGGATTCCAGATCACTTGGAAAACGTCACATTGCATGGTATTCAACAGAATCAGTGCACTGTCTGTGAGGTACGACTGGAACAATTAGGGTCTCATTTAAGACGCCCCGCCGCAAAACGAGATTATAGAAAATATGAAAATCTCTGCAACCGGTACTGCGATAACGACAAGCAAGCAGGGCAAATACACACAGATCCTGGGTTCAAATTGCTGTAAAGCGCCTTTTGAGGTCTTTCTAACGTTCAACAGTACGACTTGCCCAAACCTGATATTCTTCACTTTGTTTACTTAGGAATATTCGAAGCACACCTTATGAAATGGGTAATTGGATTTCTAAAGAAGTTCAAGCGGTTACAAACATTCGATGCGATCTGGAAGAGTTTGGCTGTTTATCCCGGTTATTCTGCACCGAACAAAGAATATACACAGATCTCGCAGTGGACCAGAAAAGAGATAAGGAATCTGGTTAAAGTAATACTAACGTGTTTTGCAGCTTCCTTATGTCGTCCAAGTGCCGTAGAACGTCCCATAATTACCAAAGCTTTGTCCTGTGTCGGATCGATTGTGAACTTTACCCTAATGTCACAATATACAAGCCATACCAAAGAGACGATTCAATACCTCGAACAGTTCCTAAAAGCCTTCCATGATCACAAAGATGTTTTTAAGAAGTACCGAAAGGTAAGTCCACCTCGAGAAAGGTGCTAGAGGTGAGTACGAGGATTAGGGGTGAGAATAGCCAAATACTTAATCAACACCGCCTTTCCGGAGCCACAGCAGCCAAAGGACGTCGTATTGCGGACGAACAGCGTCGCGATTTAGATGTAATTGTCGCTGATATCTACGATGAGGATGTAGACTTTAACTTTGTTAAAATACACATGCTAAGTCACTTAGGGGACCATGTACGGCCCTTTGGGAACATTCAAATGTATTCTAAGGAGTCTGCGGAGTCAAATCACAAAACAATGATCAAAGAGGGTTATCGGAGGTCAAATCAAAACGATGCGAGCCATCAAATCCAGAGAATATATGCCAGGCTTGACAGCTTTAAAATTCATGAAATAAATGTTGAAGGGAGTTTACCACGTCCAATTGAGGACGAACAACGTGACAAGGAGCACAAGCAGAGGGTAGGATCCATAACTATGCAACCAATGTGTTTTACAGCAACGATCGGAACTGTTTCTCAATTCAGTCAGACCTTGAAAAATCTCCCACACCTTTTACTTGTCTATTATCGAATCAAATCATCGATAAGTCTACAGCTCGATATGGATACGGTCAAGCAGTTTCCCGTCGAGATATGTGGGCTTTTACGCGTTCCGGTTGAGGACTTTCAGGACGCGCTAGGGGTTACAAGGTACCATCTTCGGTGTACAGGGACTCAGCTTAGGAGGTCCACGGGTCGGAGTAGAAACGATTGGGTCTGGGTGGATTCAGGTAATAAAAGTATTTATGGGGCGTTGAAAAGCTATTACCCAGCGCGCTTGGTATCAATAATGAAGGTTCGAGAGTTAACAACGGCTAATGTGGATAGACTGGTATTGGTAGATAGACTCTATATTGAGAATTCGGGGAAGTTAAGTGACATTACAGGACTTGTTACCATCACTTTGGGGACGGCGAAAGGGCCAAATGGGACAGCGGAAAGGGTATTTGGCATCAAAAGGATCATGGGCATGGCGCATTTAGTACCAGAGGGTGGTGGAATAGATAATAAATGCTGGTATGTAAATAATAGGATTGATTTAGAAACATTTACGAGAATATATTAAACAAAGTAAGATAAATACATTCGAAAGAACACAGAGTGGCACAAATGAGACGTATAAGGATATTTTCTAAGCGAGCAGGGATGAGAATAAAATTGTAAAGTTTAAGGGATTTATGGTGTCTCAAAGAAGACCATGAGGAGCGGATTGAGTACAGACTTAAGTGTGTGGCGCGAAAGAATTAATTACAAACGCGTACTATGGAAACAAGGAAGGTTTATATGGGAACGACACAGGTGGGAAGAGAGCATATGATGGTGTGAGGAACTTCCCCAGGGGGACAGCGTCCATAACGGAGAAATCAGGGGGAAGGAAAAGTGCCGAGTTATGATAGGGAGCCGAGACACGCAGAGGTTTTTCCGGACACAGACAGGGAAGAATGAGCCGCACAACGACGTAAGTGGCGCGGCAGGAAAAGCCAAAATAAAATGGGGGTCAGTTAGGCGAGATGGATTCCGGTGTGAAGTAAGCACAGGGCTACGGATAAAAGACAGGGATGAATGACATTGGGGGTCTGGATTGAGCTGTGGTGAGGCCCTGGGAGTTTTCTGACAACGATAGAATTACTGGAGGGACTGGAAGTACAGGGGGAGCTGGCATTACCATCCTGTTCAAGGAGATATATAGGTAATACAAGATAGAGAATTTTTTTTGCTGATGGAACAAGTTGATTAGAAGAGGCTGTGCAAGTGTGAGGGTAGTGAATAGATAGTGGATACAAGTCATTCTGAAATCCACCTGCTGAGCTTGATAAGAGGCCACAAAGCAGTTATGGTCATCAACCAAGCTGGCCACTTACTGTGCTAAGAAATTATTAGCAAGTTCCAAACTGGACAGTCCTAGTTCAACATGCAGAGAACGGTCTGACATCTCCTATCTTGCAGGGAAAAATTCCCTAAATAAAAGTAAGAGCTCCAACTCCACCTGAAGTTGTATAGGGAAGGGAGTTTTGAGGGTTAAAGGTCATTCATACTTGGATTGCAATAAAAGATAATTAGAATGTATATTTCCTTAGTATAAGAGATAGATGTAGTCCACAAACACTCACACGCAAGATTTAAATATCAAAGTAGCTCCTAAACTTTAGCAATCATCAAGGAACGGAGAAGAGAGTTTATCAATATCATAAACTTTGCTTAAAGTATTAACCAAATTACCTATGAGTCTTCATAGACAATCTTCGAAGCAAAATTATAAGTTAGTTCCTTTCCCTTGTCCTTCTAATCGACCATCTTTGACAATGTATATGGTATTATGAGTGGTGCAATTAAGCTGGCTTTTTTATTAAGGGGTCAAATTACCCAGAGATACCACAGGTGATATGCAGGCCCAATAACAAGGCTGGAAGGGTAAGAGTTGAATCTGAATATATTTTTCTAGTGGTCTGTTCGCTGAATACAAGTGTCTCATTCATGTATATATAACAAAGTTCACTCGTCAATATAATAAACCAACCACAACTTCCAAAATACCTCAAGTCCACCAAAGGGGTTGCATACCTGCTACTCCCTACTTATATGTCACAAATCGTAACTTGGCAATACGGAATGTTTCACATGACTCACGATTTGTGAGATCATTTATGATTATGATGTTTAATTTGATTTGATTTATTGTTTCATGACTCACAATTGTGAGGTCATATGATGTTATGACTTTCGCACCTGACTACAAGTATGAGTCAGGGGTTTCACGCATGTGACGCGATTAGCGCACATGATCTTTTATGGAAATTGGATACTAGGGGGATTGTATACTATGACTCAAATTGTGAGTCATAGGACGTTTGTTATACTATGACTCACACGGCAGTCATAGTAAAGAGGTGACTCATAGTAAAGTCACCAGGGTTAGGGTTGTGGGAAGAGCGCCTATATAAGGAGGGTCACGGACACAGATAGCTAGCTCTTCACGCAACCACCTAAGTTACTTCCGATGTTATACTTTTACTATTAGTTCAATCTATACTTTATTCTTATTACGACCATCCGTTTATATCACCGACCGAAAGGTGATTCGAGAAACGTATCGCTAAGGAGCAGTCACACGGGCTAGGAGTGAAAGGACTCAGCGTTCCCTAGATGACATAAGGCTACGAGACCTGAAGAGAGGTAAGACGAGCGGTACGTATCGTTACCTG
>QFET01025503.1:0-50173 GCA_003316355.1 Tuber calosporum | reverse complement strand
AGTTAGGACTCTTCACGCAACCATCTAAGTTCTTTCTTATACAATTACTTTACCTCTTTTACCTCTCTATCCCTCAATTGGCGTTGTGCGATAGGAACCACAGGGTTCAGCTATCAAGACAACGTAGGCATAGTCCTAAGAGCAATAGTGGAAATCCGCCTAGTACTACTTGTTGCAATAGTACTCCTACCCTGGTGGCTGAGATTAGCGCCACGCCTCATACCGAACTACAACAACGGCCCGGTCATATTTATCCAACCCAAAGAGAAGTAGTTACCTGTTCCAAAACCAGCTTACCGCATAGGATCGAAACAACTCTACATAAAGAGTACTAAGACTCTTGATAATCTGAAAGCATATGAACCTGTATACATATATGCAAGGAAGACAGCCATCCAAACTTATCAACTAGGATCCTGTAAGATATTTGCAAATGTGCTGCATCAAATTGAACTTAGTTCATTTGGCAAAGGAATCAAAGGCTATCTACCGGTAGAGTGCTTGACACCCTGAGGATAATAGATAGTTGGGGGATCATTTGACTGAGCAAGGCATATATTTTAAGTGTCAAAAGGTGTTTGCACTTTCTAATACCATGGCTGATGTGTCTTACAATTACTTTGCAGTCCACTGGTCGATTCCTCCACTCTCTGGTCTCTGAAAACTACCTCAATGGGTATACTCATAGTTCTATTCCTGATAATTGTCTCTATCCCCCCTCCTCCTCCCACCATCTCTCATCTCCACACAGTGAATCAGCTAGCACCCTACTGCTTCTTCTCTCCAGAGCTGGTGCCTTACTTCCTTACCATGGCTGGCACCCAACTGCTCCACTCCTCTCCAGCTGGTACTTTACTACCTTCCCTCTTCTAATACTCTTGCTCATGGTCAAATCTGCCTTTCATTATCCCTTGTTGTAGTTTAGCACTGACTCTTGGACTTGTGTTAATGCCGTCAGTTACTTTAGAATCTCAGGTCCATAATCAACCTGCCAGCGGCTTTATGGGTGCAAAAGTTTATAGCTAATTTTCTACTTATCTGGAGTAGCTTTCATCAACGGGTTTCCTTATGCTTTCCTGATTTCCTGCTTCTTACTTTCAACCTGTTGTCTTCTTAGCCAGCTCGGGGTTTATTTGCTTGAAGGTGAGATAGGCGGTTAGGCCCATACCAGAGAGTGTTGGGAGCATGGGTTCCGATACCTGGAGACGTAGAGGACTCCCGCTTGGAATTAAGGTATTGCTTCTGCCATAGCTATTGCTTCATGCATGTTCCTGTACCTTAACAATGAATATATAAGATATTCAAAAAAAAATCAAACTCCATGGTTAAGGGACCTCCTCTGTCTCCTCTACACATCTGGCAATTGAAATCTCAACACTACAAGGAATCATAACCACTTTTATTTCAACTTAACTTCACCTTTTCGCCACAACAGGGGGAGTTGAGTTGTATTAATAATTCGCTCCTCCTGGTGCTAATTAGTGTCTCTCTATTTGAGCTCCTTCTCTCCTCTTCTGTTATCCTTGTTAATAGTTTCTCCCCTTTCTCTGCTATTGTTTTGCCTCACTTAGCTTTCTGGTCTGCCTCACTCAACATTTGCATAGTTGGGAATTCCCTCTGACCTCCCCGTATGGCTGCTAGACATAGTTTCAGTAGGGGGAAACTTTCAACAATCTTATAGTTGCTTTAGCAGTCTGATAGTAGATTCCCCCAATCTCAATATTATCAGAACGGCCTAGATATTCACACACACGATTCCATTAGTCCTTGAGTCTACCTGTCCTTCATCCTCACGTCCTCCTCGCCTCTCCTTCTGACAGTTGATCGGCTAGCACCCTGCAACTCTTCTGTTTTACAGGCACTTTACCTCTACGAATTCTGGAGGACACACCAATTTACATTGTCTACCCCACACTCCCTACTCCTCTATCAGCTTACTGACCTCCTTTGGCTTAGTTCTTTGCCTTTATAGTACGTGGGGCTGTGATTGCCCCCTCCCGCAACCTTACCCTGCTGAATTTGAGAGATATGGGATGTTGTTATTACGGGTTAGCCAATTCGGTAATGCTGAATTGCCTAGGCTGTGCTTATCGAGAGGGTAGGAGAACTGTCAGGAAAGCTCTGGTAAGAATAAAGATAAAAGGTAAAGATGGTTCTCGAAAGCTTTAAAGTTGTTTTAACTATTAACTGAATATATTGTTAAGGTCTCTGCTCCATTGCTTGATGATCCCTCAAATATGGGGGACTGCTAGCTATTTATACAATTCTCCCGGTACTTATGTTAGCCATATATATGAAGTATCCTTAGATATCATGGCCAGGGTCATGGAAAGTGGAAACCCCATTTGACCCTGAAACAGTATGCCCAGCTCGGTCAAATCATCCCATGAACGCTTTTGTATTCTGAGGGTGTCTAGCACTCCACCAGTAAATGGCCTTCAATTCATTTACCAAATGAACTAAGTTCAAGTAGATGAAGCCCTGTTGCAAACATCTTACGGAATACCAGTTGATCAGTCTGGATGGCCGTCTTCCCAACATATATGCATCAAGTGCATATGCATTCGAATTATCAAGAGTCTTAGTACTCCGTATATTAGAGTCTAGATCTTTCATTGAGGCTGAGCAGCTCTGCTATAGACACTACTTCTTGCCAGCATAGGCTGTAGTCATATAGTAACCTCCTGGTTCTATATACTATCTCATCAACTAATTTGTACCATTTCCCATATGTGGAACTGTTGTGCAATTAGCGAGATTGATGAGTCAGATAGGTTTCTTGCTTAGGTGTTTTGTTTCCATTGGGGATCTTGGTTCTTGTGCAATTTTGGAATTTGTTTATTTCCTAAAGCCTATGTCAGTAGAGGTGAAAGGTTTACTATCGTTTCGGAGATTTCCAGCCTGTTTGTTCTGAGTAGTTTTTTGTACCCCTGTGCCTAACTTTGATTCTGTAACCTCCTTCCAAGTATCTCGAGAATCCCGAAGGCACTCTGAAGATACTAGAAGGATAGGGGGAGAAGCGTCGATGGATAGGTCTTCAATAGACAAGGTAAAAGGCATTGAACTAATAGAGTGACTATTCAACTTGTAGTATTAAAAATGATAGTCCTGTGAGGCTTGAGAGTCCGAATCCTTAAGGGATTGCAGGCTTTTTAAATACAAAAGATTGTAGCTTAGGAAAACTAAACAAAAGTGCAAAGATCCTGTCTAACAACATGCAAACGGAGGGAGCATAACAAGGTACCCATATTCCGAAAACAGAGTGTTAAAAGTGACATGATGGAGCTATCCAAACAGGTAATGGAATCCAAACAAGAAGTAACAAGAGATCACTAATACTATACAAATCCAGTAAGTATAGCAGGAGGATAGCGATACCCAAATGGGTAGAGGCAAGGAGGGGTAGTGATAAGCGAAACAAGGAAAGAATAACCAGTTAGGAAGTCATAACCAAGTAGGAAGGGACAACCAACTAGTAGCACTTATTAGGTATAAACCCAAATAAGTAATAACCATCATCAAGTCAGTAGTAATAGTAGAAACATAGTAGGATTCCGTTACATTCCACTTAAAAGAAATAAAACAAACAAAACAATAAGGATTATCCTAAAGGGCTTAATGACTAACCCACCTTATGAGCATTCCACTCAATTTCAAAACATATAACTTAATCAGGAAATATATATCCATCACTGGTGTCAGGACCTTACACCTTTATAAGCCCTATACTAGCGAAGACAATACCATGATGCAGTTATCCTTCCATCTCAGATTGATCCAAGGTGGAGAGTGTTGTGCTGGTATCGGATTCTGAGTAGTCTAAATCTTGGAGAGGTTTCCAATATCTGTCAGGGTCAAGCTCAGGTGAGAGGGGGGCATAGTCTAGTTTCTGATGTGTCCAGGAAGAGAAAGTCTCGCTATAGGACCTAGGGAGTCAGAAAGGTATAGATTCATTGTAGATATCGAACCAGTAGGATCAGATGAGGGTGCTGGCGCCTTCTAGGTTGTAGAGGGGTACCCATGTTGCTTTGATTTCGTCATAGCCCTTTCCAATAGATCAAGAACTGTCTCTTTCTGCGATAGAATCGATCTTTGAGTATTCTTGCAATCTCCCATTGCTCTTGTCCACTGGCATCGATGGTGACTGGCTCTTCGGATATGGGTTCAGGTGTTCCTGGGAAGACTAAGGGGTTGGGTCTTATGTAAATGTGAAGATGGCTGCGATGGATCCATGGGTGGATTCCTGCCATAACTGGAGGGAGTATGAGTTTGTAGTTGTTATGTCGGTCAGGTCTTTCACTCACTGAGAAGGGTCATAACCATGGTCCAACTAGCTGGTGATTTTGTCCAACCTTATGGACATAGGGTGCTGACTAGAGGATAACTTCAGTTTTGTTAGAGATGATTGGGGGTCCATCCTTTCTTCTATCTTCGCTGTAAGTAGTTTGAGGTACTCCGGCCTTTTTGAGTGCATCTCTGGCAAGTTGTTGATGCTTCATGAAACGTGAAGCGATCTCGTCTGCTCGAGCTAATGAAGTGGAGAGAACTCTGACGCTAGGGAGGAGGTTTGGTAGTCTGCCAAAGGTGATTTCGAAGGGGGAGAGTTTTGTGCTATTGCTAGGAGCTGCATTGATAGCAGTCTGGACATGAGGTAGGTGGCAAACCCAGTTGGTACCTTTAGGGTTGACATAGTTCCTAAGGCATTGGCAGACAGTTCTGATTCTGCGCTCAGTCTGTCCATTGGTCAGGTAATGGTAAGCTGTAGCCATGTTGAGATCAACATTTAGATTCGCCACAAGCTGTATCCTAAAGCGTAAGGTAAACGTGGGGTCTCTGTCAGAGACTAAGGAGGTAGGCAAACCATGAATGGAGAAAACTCACTCAATGAGGGTGTGTGGTGTTTTGATAGCTGTGATGTTCTGGGAGACTGGTATGAGGTAGGTGAAGCCACAGAATCGATCCAAGACAACCATGATGAGTTCCAGTTTGGAATCTCTAGGGAGAGGTCATGCATAGCTAATTGCAATAAACGAGAATGGCTGTCTAGGGACAGGGCGGGGGATGACTGATCCTTCTAGGACAGTGGTAGGTTGCTTGATAGTCTAGCATAGGTGGCATCTGCATACATAATTCTTAAGATTGTTCTTCATGGAGAGCCAGTATAAGTGTCTACATGCATATTCAAAATATATCTGCTAACCCATATGTGCAATTTGTTCATGGGTAATGCACACAATTTTCCTTCTGATAGTGGCACCTTGATAGCTTGCTTCATAGAGGACACAAGGACAGTCTCTACGGTCATAGTTCCTATAACCTAGTTGCAAGTATATCGAGAATCCCAAAGCGACTCTGAAGATACTATTAGGATAGGGGGAGAAGCGTCCATGGATAGGTCTTCAATAGACAATGTAAAAGGTATGGAACTAATAGTGTGACCGTTCAACTTGTAGTATTAAAGATGATAGTCCTGTCAGGCTTGAGAGTCCGAATCCTTAAGGGATTGCAGGATCTTTAAATACAAAAGATTGTAGCTAGGAAAACTAAACAAAAGCGCAAACATCGTGTCCAACAACATGCTAACAGAGGCCGCATAACAAGATAACCATATTCCAAAAACAGAGGGTTAAAAGCAACAGTATAGAGCTAACAAAACAAGTAATGGAATCCAAACCGCAAGGAACAAGGGATCGCTACTACTATACAAATCCAGTAGGTATAGTAGGAGGATAGCGATACTCAAATGGGTAGAAGCAAGGAGGTGTAGTGATAAGTGAAACAAGGAAAGAATAACCAGTTAGGAAGTCATAACCAGGTAGGAAGGGACAACTAAATAGTAGCGCATATCAGGTATCAACCCTAATTAGTAATAACCAACATCAAGTCAGTAGTAATAGAGGAAACATAGTAGGATTCCGTTACATTCCCCTTGAAAGAAATAAAACAAATAAAACAAAAAGGAATATCCTAAAGGGCTTAATGACCAACCCGCCTTGGGAGCATTTCAATCAATTTCAAAACATATAACTTAATCAAGAAACATATTTCCCTCACTGGTGTCAGGACATTACACATTTATAAGCGCCATAGTAGCTAAGACAATACCATGAAGCAGTTAGCCTTCCATCTCAGATTCATCCAACGTGGAAAGTGTTGAGCTGGTATCGGATTCTGAGTAGTCTGAGTCTTGGTGAGGTTTCCAAAATCTATCAGGGTCAAGCTCTGGTGAGATGGGTGCATAGTCTGGTTTCTAAAGTATCCAAGCAGAGAAAGTCTCGCTATGGGACCAGGGGAGTCTGAAAGGTATAGATTCATTGTAGGTATCGAACCAGTAAAATCTGATGAGGGTGCTAGCGCCTTCAAGGTTGTAGATGGGTTCCCATGTTGCTTCGATTTCATCATAGACTTTCCAATTGATCAAGAACTGTCTCGTTTTGCGATCGATTCGATCTTTGGTTATCTTTTCAATTTCCCATTGCTCTTGTCCACTGGCATCGATAGTGACAGGCTCTTTGGAGCTGGGTTCAGGTGTTCCTGGGAAGCAGAAGGGGTTAGGTCTTAGGTAAATGTAAAGATGGCTGCGATGGATCCATGGGTGGATTCCTGCCATCACTGGGTGGAGTATGAATTTGTAGTTGTTATGTCAGTCAGGTCCTTCGCTAACTGAGAAGGATCCTGACCATGGTCCAACTAGTTTATGATTTCGTCCAAACTTATGGACATAGGGTGCTGACTTGAGGATAACTTCAGTTTCGTTAGGGATGATTGGGGGTCCATCCTTTCTTCTGTTTTCGCTGGAGGTAGTTTGGTGTGCGGTGGCCTTCTTAAGTTCATCTCTGGCAAGTTGATGATTCTTCATGATCTGTGAAGCAATCTGGTCTGCTACAGGGACTGAAGTCGGGAGAACTCTAACGCTAGGGAGGAGGTTTGGTAGTCTGCCAAAGGTGATTTCGAAGGGGGAGAGTTTTGTGCTATCGCTAGGAGCTGCATTGATAGCATTCTGGACATGAGGTAGGTGGCAAACCCAGTTGGTACCTTGAGGGTTGACATAGTTCCTAAGGCATTGGCAGACAGTTCTGATTCTGCGCTCAGTCTGTCCATTGGTCAGATAATGGTAAGCTGTAGCCATGTTGAGATCAACATTTAGATTCGCCACAAGCTGTATCCTAGAGCGTAAGGTAAACGTGGGGTCTCTGTCAAAGACTAAGGAGGTAGGGAAACCATGAATGGAGAAAACTCGCTCAATGAGGGTGTATGCTATTTCGATAGCTGTGATGTTCAGGGAGACTGGAATGAGGTAGGTCAAGCCACTGAATTGACCCAAGACACCCATGATGAGTTCAAGCTTGGAATCGCTAGGGAAGGGTCCTGCAAAGTCAATTGCAAGGGACGAGAAAGGCTGACTGATAACAGGGAGGGGAGTGACTGATCCTTCAGGGATAGTGGTAGGTTGCCTATTGAGCTGCCATAGGTAGCATCTGCGGACATATTCTTTGAAATCATTCCTCATGCAGAGCCAGTAGAAGTGTCTTGATGCATATACCAAATATTTCTGCCAACCCATATGTGCTATTTGTTCATGGGTAATGCGTACAATTTCGCTTCTGATGTTAGCACCTGGATAGTTTGTTTCATAAGGGACATAAGGACAGTCTCTACTGTCATTCTTCCCCTTTATAACTAGAACTCCATCATATAAGAGCCAATCTGGGTGGTCGATAGCCTTGGTAACTACCTCAATGAGAGGGTCACTCTGGGTAGCATTTCGAATGCAGGAGCACCACTTTCCTTTCATGTAGTTGGTAAGATGAAAAGCACGAAGGTCAAGTTGAGAAGAGGGCTGATCAAAGAAGCAGTCCACAAAATCGACAGGTGCTTCTGGGGTAGGTAGGTCCCATCGTTGGTCGATATCCGGTATTTCTCCTTCTTTTCCTTTATCAATAACTCTATAAAAGACTGGATAGGCATCATCATCGCGGAGGGGAGGAGGAACAGCCCATCTGTGTTCTGCTCTGCGCTTGGGATGATGAGGGGAGAAAAAGTTGGAGGAAGAGTAGAGAGGCAAGGGTCCTGGAATATCGCGATATCCTGAGGGAAAGTATCCAGTATTCTTTCCATTCATGTGGGTTTGGCATTCGTCCCAGACACAGGCAGTCCAGTGTATGGCTCTGTGTCTATTAGATTCAAGCAATCGGTCTAGTTCATTGACTGGGGGTCGAGGAGGGACTGGCGTGGGCTGAGAGTCAGGTTCAGTAGGTGTCCAGCTGTGGATGATATTTCCGCAATTGGTGACTGCAAGAGATTCCAATTGGGTGATAGAATCATGGATTCGTTTAAAGCAGTAGGTGATAGCATCTGGATACAGTGGTTGGTCCATATCTCCTGGAGTATTGTTAATTCTTGGGGCAAGGCCAGCCAGTTGAGCTTTAGCTCGCTCAATAAGTACTGTGGCATGGGATAGATCTAAAGGGTTGCATAGCAAGGAGGATGTCTCGACGATTTCACAACCATGAATGGCATTGGTTGCAAGCTTGAGGGTATCTGCTGCTTTTTCCATGGCTTGTTCAAAAGAATCAGAGTAGTGACTCGCTTCTTAGGAGCTGGAGGGGTTTGAGCTGGTGCCATGGTTTGAGTTCCACATGGAGTGGTGTTCAGGAGCAAGAATACGAGAGGGTACTTGAAGAGTAAGGGCAGAAGAAGGGTCTAGAGCATGGGCGATGTTGAGGCAGTGTCTTGATACACTGTTCATGGCGGAGGAGGGGGCCTTTATAGCCTTCTTCTCTGTAGGGTCTTCGAGTATTTAGTATTCTTCAGCTGGGGTGTCTTCATAGATCCTTGATAGTGCATCTGCAAGAACATTGTCTTTGCCAGGTCTGTGTATGATATCGAAATCATAAGATTGTAGGAACATGTGCCTTCTAGTTTGGCGGTAAGGTAGGTCAGTCTGCTTCAGGAAAAAGGATAGTGCCTTGTTGTCAGACACAAAAGTGAACTTGGTGCCATATAGAATCAGATGTAATGCCTCAATGGTATCCACAATCGCCAAAAGTTCCAATTCATGGACAGGGTAGTGCCGCTGACTTGTTGCAAACCTTTCTGCTGTGGAATGCAGCAAGGTATGCTTTCTTAGGGGAGGGTCCTTGGCCAACCCATGCTCCTTATCCAACCTGAGAGGTGTCAGTAATAAGGTATACGGGATCAGCTGATGTCTCATATGAGATGGGGCAGAGCGGAATTGTCTCCTTGACCAGGCGCTATACCTGTTTGAAGGCTTAATCATACATGGGTCGTTATTCAAACACGTCTTACGAAATTAGGTTCGAGAGGGGGACAGTGGTGGAGGCAAGGTGTGGAAGGAACTGTGCATGATATATCACAACTCCAATAAATGTCTGAACATCCTTTTTCGATTTTAGTGTAGGCCAGTCTTGGATGGATGGAATTGTATCAGGGTTTGCATGAATTCCTTTCATATCTATAGCATGTCATCGGAGAGAGAGCTCGGTGGCGAAGAATTTGCACTTAGCTGGCGATGCTTTGATTTGGTGCTGCTTCAGTCTTCCAAGACTCATTTGTTGTGTGAAATATGGTCCTCAACTGTTTCTGAGTAGATGGTAATATCATCCATGTATGCCCAAACGAATTTTCCAATAAATCTCTCTAGGAGAAATTCTATAACTTTCATAGCTGTAGCGGGGGTGTTGGCATCTCCTTGCAGCATAACTCTGCATGCAAAGGATCCAAAGGGTATCTTGATGGTGTTATATTGCTCATCGCTGGGGAAAACTCGAATTTGGAAGTACCAATTTGCAAGGTCTATAGTGGATCTAAACGTTGCTCTGGCAACTGTTCTGAGTATCATAGCTTGGTTGGTAATCACTCCATGGTCCTTGATAGTAATATCGTTTCTGGGAACAGTCTCTGCAAGTAGTCTGATTTCGCAATTGGGTTTCAACTTTGGGAATATGTTGACTGGGTTGTGTGCCTCGCTAAGGTAAATGCTTCCTTAGGGTTTCCAGTCTTCGATTAATGCTGTATATGCTGGCATGATCTTGGCAAGGAATGTGAACAATCTCGGATTATGGTCCGAAATTGTATCTTTTAGCTGGATGTGGTGGTTGACATCCCTCATGGGTGGTAATTCCACTGTTTTCTTGCTAGAGAATAATGTAGGAAACCTAGAAATGAAGTAAGGGGCATCTGCTTCATTCATGGCTGAAAATCGTGCATGTGTAGCTTTCTTGCAGGTCAAGGTGATTGCTTTGTCAGGGAAGGTGATAATAGATTTTCCGTAATCCATTACAGCATGGTGTGCATGAAGGAAAGGCATTCCTTGGAACATATCATAGTTGTCCAGGGAACAGACTAGGGCTTTAGAGATATCGCCGCTTTCCTTGTCAATCAGGATGACAGGCTTTGCAACATATTTGATTGCTGAGCGTGATCCTTTAACTGCCAGTTTCAGGTTGATAGGAGTCTTGAGGTCTCTGGTAGGGATTTAGTGGGTATTGACAAACTTTCCTGATATCAAGTTGTCACCTATGGTTTCTGTATCGAATTGTGCCTTTGCATTGTGGCCGTTGACTGTGATATATGCTTCAAGGGCTTGGAATATAGTTCCACTAGGTCCTGCCGGTTTGTGGTAACTGTGACAGATTCCTTTGTATTAGGATCTTCTTCCTGGGTGTGGTATGTTCTCCTGACATTTTGGGGTCTCCTGAATCCGCCAAGGCCTCCATTTCCTCGCTGTTGGGTGATCCTATGCTTTTTCTTTTCAAAGCAGTTATCGGAGTAGTGTCCATGTTTTCCACAATAGTAACAGTCATTGTCTCTTCTGCACTGATCCTTGTCAGCCTGGGATACTATTAGGTGCTAAGAGGTGTTGTAGGAGAACCTTGGTTGATTTCGCTGGGTGTTATTCAGGGGGTGCTTGGGTGCTTGTTGGGAAACTGCATTGGATGTTGCATTTCCTTGACGATTTCCATAGAGTCCTGTAGAATGTGCAATTGCATCACGCTTTTCCACTATCTCCACTGGCTGGTCAAATGAGGTATTTGCTGTGATGTGTGGTTTCACTTCTCGCTTTAGTTTGATATCCATGGCATCTAGGAGTCTCTGCTTCGCTGTATAGTCAGAAATTGTTCCTGGGGGGAGACTGTCCCTCAAGTTTTGAAGTCTGATTACAGTATCGGTAATCTGTGCTGTTTTTCACCCTGTAGTTTGCTTGACTTGTACCCATTGTTTATAGATGGTATCTGTAGATATGGAAGGAAGGAAATAGGCCTCAAATTTCTGTTTGAGTCCTGCAACTGTATGGTCTCCTTGGGATGCTTCATATTGGGTGAATTTATCGAGGGCTTTCTCTCTTAAATAGGCTCCATAGTATTGTAGGGCTTCAGGGGCATCGTCAGTTATGCCAAAGCTGGCGATGTGTCAATAGACTGTATTGACCCATGAGTTGATTGTGAATAGGACTTGATCTTTTCCTTCTCCTGTAAATGTACATGGTACAACCCATTTAGGAAGATTATTTTCCTCTTGGAGGACTGACATGGCGATGGGTATAGGGCTTAGATTGTTGGTGGGCTTGGTGGACTAGGTGGTCTTAGTGGACTAGGTAAATCTTCTGGATCAGGGCTTGGTTCTCTGGGTTCTCTTAGTAGACTGAGTGGTCTAGGTGGCGAAGCTGGGGGTGCTGGTCCTGGAATGTTCTCGGACCGGAATCTGATTCTGATTCTGAGCTTGGTTCTTGCTTGTGTGGGACTTCTTGGTGGAGCTGTTCTTGGACTTGTTCTTGAACTTGGTCTTGGTCTTGGAGTAGAGCTTGGGCTTGGTCTTGGTGCACTTCTTCGCTGCCGCTGCTATCTACTGAAGATAGTACTGAATCCTCAGATGGTGGTGCAGGTGGGGGTACTGGCGCTTGACTTAGGGTTCCTGAGGAGGATGCTACAAATCCTCTAGTGGAGGGCCTTCTGATATCTCTTGTAAGCGAAATGCTTGCTAGCTAGAGTGAGCTGGTCTTGCCAGGAGTCTTCTCAAGGGCTTCTTGCAATCAGGGAGGTGTACTAGTACTGCAGGGTCAAGGTAGGTGAAGGGTGATCATTCCTCTGCCGAAGATCAAAGGTATACTTGAGTCTAGGTCAAAAAAGTGTAACCTACTCCCAAGTATCTTGTGAATCTGAAAGGGACTCTGAAGATACTATTAGGATAAGGGGAGAAGGGTCGATGGATAGGCCTTCAATAGACAAGGTAAAAGGTATGGAACTAATAGTGTCACCGTTCAACTTGTAGTATTAAAGATGATAGTCCTGTGAGGCATAAGGGTCCGAATCCTTAAGGGATTGCAGGCTCTTTAAATACAAAAGATTGTAGCTAGGAAAACTAAACAAAAGCGCAAACATCCTGTCCAACAACATGCTAACAGAGGCCGCATAACAAGATAACCATATTCCGAAAACAGAGGGTTAAAAGCGACAGGATGGAACTAACAAAACAAGTAATGGAATCCAAACAAGTAGGAACAATGGATCGCTACTACTATATAAATCCAGTAGGTATAGCAGGAGGATAGCGATATCTAAATGGGTAGAAGCAAGAAGGGGTAGAGATAAGCGAAACAAGGAAATAATAACCAGTTAGGAGGTCATAACCAAGCAGGAAGGTACAACCAAATAGTAGCACTTATCAGGTATCAACTCAAATAAGTAATAACCAACATCAAGTCAGTAGTAATAGTAGAAATATAGTGGGATTCCGTTACAGGAACCTTAGTTGATTTTGCTGTGTATTATTCAGGGGGAGCTTGGGTGCTGGTTGGAAAACTGCATTAAAGGTTGCGTTTCATTGACGATTTCTATAGAGTGCTGTAGGGTTGGCAATTGCATCTCGCTTTTCCGCTATCTCCACTAGTTGGTCAAAGGAGGTATCTGAAGTGATGTGTTGCTTCACCTCTCACCTGAGTTTGATATCCATGGCATCTAGGAGTCTCTACTTTGTTGAATAGTACGAAATTGTTCTAGGGGGGAGAGGGTCCCTCAAGGTTACAAGTCTGATTACAGTATCTGTAATCTATGCTGTTTTTCCGGCGTTAGTTTATGTTAAGGGTAGTCGATTCTAAGGGCAAGCAAATCGAACTAGGCTCAAATCTTTCTTCGTAAACGGAGATTGTCTAGGAAGGCTTGTAGGTAGAGATTTTTGAGTAATAACTTATGATATTGATAAGATCTCTTCTCCGTTGCTTGATGCTCTATCTAAGACTGCGGGACTGCCCTGGTATTTATACCCTGCGACCCTAATCCCATGCCTTTACAACTTCTAAGATCGTTCTACTATGGTCAACGAGTGCGTATCCCCTTTGACCCTGAGAATCTAGTCTCTCATCTATGGTCTTCGGTCACCTGGCCCATTTCGATGGAAGGATAGTGTCCTATCTTCCGATGGGATTCTGCCGATCTGTAGACCCTTATCCATATATGAGGTGATCAAAGCTCATGTCGCCATGCATCGGCGAACTCAGTTTTCCGATAGTCTAATAGGATAATATCGCTCATAACTCTTTATCCGACCGACCGATTCCCTCCGTTCGACCTGCTATTTCAAGACAGAGTCCTGTTCTTGGAAGTCTGGCAATAACCCCTCTGTTGGGTCGCTGTTATCGTCTTGCCAAAGTGTTTGCAGATGCAAACCCGATTGGTAGAAAATATCTCATTCGACCAATAACCCTGCTGGACCGTGGAGTTGAATATGACCTCAAGAGCGACCACATGACTTTATACCCTTTGACCGTGACGGCAGCAACTTATACGGGGTTACGAGATGTGTTCCACTTACTCGTTTTTCTTAGTAGACCAGCAACTGCACAAGGTGCCTATGTCGACTCCCAGGGCGAACGCCAGGGCCACAGGGGGGTAATTGCATGTAGAGGTTCAGATTCATGCATGTCCTACTGAAAAGTCATGTAATCCTCTTGGGAGTCGTTTATGCCTAATACAAGCTCCCTCCTCTGTGCGGTTTCTCCAGAATCGCTTTTCTAAGGTTACCCTCTCTTTAAGTTCCTTATCGAAATAACAATAAAACAAAATAAAATTTTAAAAATATAACCCAAAGTTAAACAATTCTGAAATTTACCAGTCCTTTCTTGAACTCGACTTATTAGGGGTGAAAAACCTAACGCGTTTGCTAGGCCACGCTAGGAAAACCTTTTCCTTGTCATTGAACATCTGCTTGCTTTGGCATATCCGGATTCTCCCTATGAAATGCCTCCACCAATTCTTATGCATGCTCTAAGTGGTCTGGTGGTTCCCAAGTGTTTTCATCTTCTAAACAACCAGTCCACTTCACAAAGTACCATAACTCACACACCGGTAGGTTGCGACCTCCCATGCGCCGTGTATAAGAGATTATTTCACTCTTCACGAGTCTTTCGATTTCCTATTCAAAATCTGAATCGATTTCTTCTGGCTCCCGTGGAGGTTGTTCCCTTGCTGGTCGAGTGGATGTTCGATAGGGTTCCAACAATGATACATGGAATATCGGATGTATCTTCCATCTTGGTGATATTTCTAGTTTGTAGGCACGTTCTCCCCTTTTTTTTAATACCTTAAACAGGCCATACAGCTTTGGGCTAAGCTTCTTCGAGGGTCGTTTGGTGCGTATATTTTTTGCATTTAACATGACCAGGTCCCCGACCTTGATGTCTGGTTGCTGCTTAGCCTTTCGGTTGTAATATTTTCTCATATTTTTCCGCGTTTGTTTCAAAGCTTCTCGTGCCTGCTGGTGTATTGTTTACATCCAGTGTGCGTACAGCTGGGTGTATGGACTTTGGGCTTCACGTTCCTTCATCCATTCTGTTGGTGGATGGAATTCATAGTTTGCGTAGAATGGTGACATGCCATACGCGTTCGTTACCGAATTGTTGTAGGCATGCTCGACTAGTGGTAATAACTGGTACTAGTCCGTTTGATCATAATTGACAAAGTTTCTGAGTCATCCTTCCAGCACTTGGTTGGTCCTCTCCGTTTGTCTATCAGTTTGCGGGTGGTACACAGTTGACATCTTTCGTTTTATCCCTAAGGATTTGCATAGGGATTGCCAGAATTCTCCTGAGAACTTTTCATCCATGTCGGATATAATTTCCACTGGAAGTCTATTTAGCTTCCAGACATCTCGCAAGAATACGTTTGCAACTTTTTATGCAGTTGCATTACTTTCCAGACCTATGAACAGAGCAATCTTTGTAAACCAATCCACGACCACCATAATTTGTGTTTTCCTTGTGATTCTGGTAGTTGTGTGATGAAGTCGGTTGATATGGATGACCAGGCTGCGAACGGGACTTCTAGAGGCTGCAGCAGACCGAACCGCGCATGTCGTAGGGATTTATTATGTTGACATTCATCGCATGACCGTACGTAGTCATTTATCCACGCTGTCAGCCCTCTCCAATAAAATTCTCTTGTAACAATTTTCAGAGTCTTCTCCTGTTCAAAGTGTCCAGCTACCTTAGAGTTGTCGCAAGCTTTGGCTATAGGTGTCTGCAGCTGTTCGTTGTCTGGAATGTATAAGCGATTCTTATAGTATATCAGTCCTTCAGTTACTGCCCAGTAACTTGGTAATGGTTTGCCCTCTTTGGTTAATGTTTCCAATTCTTGCTTGTGTTCCTGCTAGTCTTGATCGTTCTGGCCTGCCTCTTTGATGGTTTTTAAAAATGTTTGGTCATATATCCTAATATCGACCTTGGACATTATAGCATTAGACATTCGAAGTATCCCTTTGGCTTATCTTGCTTGATTGTCTTTTTCATCAGGAAACTCATTTTCGGCCTGGTCCACTTGCAAGTATGCAACCACTACCTGAGTTTTTATTGCAGCTAATCATCTGGGTGATACCTACGTTTCTTCCAAATCCGCCTTTGCACCTTGCAGTTTCTGCTAGTCTGTCAACTTCTCTCGCTACGTCCATGTTTATGTTCTCAATGATCATTTGTGCCATTCAGTCCCCTTTGCGAACCTGGCAATCTTAGTTTCCATGGTTCATTATGATAACCTTGACATCTCCGGTGTAATCAGCGTCGATTACTCCTCCGCTAATGCTGATGCCAAAATTGGCGGCCATTTCACTGCGTGGTGCCAACCGTGCGTATGTTCCTTTTGGTAATCCGACGAAAAGTCCAGTTTCCACCAACCTTTGTCCTTTGGCCGTAATTATAAAGTCCTCTAGTGCGTACAGGTCGTGTCAGGCTGCTAGTCAGGACCCTTTTGTAGGCATTCGTGCTTTTGGAGTTAGCATTTTTATTCGCAAGAAATCAGTAGATTCTAAGTCAATTATTCTTTCCTCCCTTTCTGGCTGATTTAAGTACACCAGTGTGATTTGGAAGTGAGAAGGCTTGAGTATTGAGGGTTCGCTATGCGCAGCTCCATCCTCTGGACGGTACTCCGGCCGTCGTCTTAGTGCATCTGGCTTTCCGCCTCGTTTTCCCGGGCGGTAGACAATCTTGAAATTGTTGTTCGCTAGTTACTGAGTCCCTCGTATTTGCCCTGGATTCCATACCTTAGTTGTAAGGAAGTTCTGTAGGTTCTGGTGATTAATGTAGACAGTCACTGGTTTTTCTATTCCGACCAGATACTGTTTCTATTCTTTAAATGCTTCCAGAATCGCCAATAGTTCCTTATCATGGACCTCATAATTTCCCTCAGCTGGGGTTAGCTTCCGTGAGTGGAAAGCCACTGTGTGTAGCTTTTTGACTTTAAACTGTGAGTGGACACATCCTAGATCAAAATCGCTAGCATCTGTTTCCACAATTGTATCTCTGTCAGGGTAGAAATGACAGAGTATAGGGGCAGAGATGAATCATTTCTTAACTTCTTCAAATGGACCATCTTGTTCCGGCCCCCAGCTGAATTTTTTGGGTTCGCCCTACAATGTCTCGGTTATTGGTTTACAGACTTTGGAGAAATCCTTATTAAAACGTCGGTAAAAATTGGCAAAGCCAATGAATATTTGCACCTCCTTGACTAACCTTGGTGCCTTCCAATTTATTATGCTCTCAACCTTTCTTTCACTCATGGTGACTCCATCAATGGCCACAATATAACCCAAAAACTCTACTGTTTTGACGTGAAAAACTGACTTGGTGGTTAATACCGCTAGATCATATTCTTCCAAGCGAGAGAGGACCTTTCTGACCAAGTCTAAGTGTTCTTCCTCTGTCTTAAAGTAAATCAGGATATCGTCTAGGTATACCACCACTCCATGATCTAATAATTCGTGAAGAATTTTATTCATCATAGCTGAGAATGTGGCAGGCATGTTCACCAGCTCGAATGGCATTACTTTGTATTCAAAGTGGCCTTATAGGGTCCGGAATGGTGTTTTCCACTCATCTCCTTCATTTATTCTTAGGAGGTGATAGCCATCATTTAAGTCGAGCTTCGTGAATATTTGGGCCCCAGCCACTCGGTCGCGGAGCTCGCTCATTAGGGGTAGCGGATATTTGTTGGCAACCGTTAGCTTATTCAACTGTTGGTAGTCCACACATAGCCTCCTTGAACCGTCAGGTTTAGGGACAAATAAAATTGGAGACCCTGCAGGAGATTTGCTTACCACGATTTTCCCATGCTCCTGCATTTTCTGCAGGTATTTGCTAAGCAAGTCCAGCTGCTGGGCTGACATAGGATATATCGGGCCCCATGATTGTACTGCGCCTGGTATCAAATCAATGGCGTGGTCAAACGTTCTTCTCACCACTAGTTTTTCTGTCGTTTCTGGTGCATAAACCCTCTTGAATTCATAGTATTCCTGAGGTATTTGCAGAATCTTCGTTGACTCTGGAGCAGATGCTATTTGATTCTTCCAATATATCATGCTTCCAGGTCGTACGCCACGGTCTCGTCCTATTCAAATATCAGGTCTATGCCTTCATCATTAACATGACTTTGACATTATTCATCTTTAAATGTCCATTTTTGCGCATCCACAATGTGCCTTATGGGATGTTCTGTATGCCACCACCAAATAGGATGATAAGGTCATATTTGCCAGCATTGGCAATTTCGCAGGAGATGTGAGATCGGTGTTCATTGCTTCCGATCTCTAACAGAATAGGATATGTGTGGTGTTTTGCCCCATTTGCGGCTGTGGTTCCTTCAAAGGTGTAAATATCCAAGCTATTTGTGTCGGTGTGGTATGGTAGGCGATGTTTATTAACCAGTTCTTAGTTAATTGGGAATATGTTAGACCCTGAGTCTAATAGAACACGAATTGGGATCCGTTCTCCATTTGCTTCAATGGTTGCCCTGCCTTCTGGGCATGAATAATAAGGCGGGGCAGGTGCTTCTGTTTTATATCTTTTATTAGTGCAGCTAGGGGCTTGTGCAGGTCTTTTGTATGACATTTTCGTTGTTGTGGTAACTTAGGGTGTTTGTTACCATGACCACACAGTTTCAGCTATTTAAGCCTCCTCAGGCAAACTAAAATCTCTGTCTTTGGTGTACTGGGCAGCCCACTACTAGCGGTCTTTACCCCTTGCCGAAGGGTTCCCACCCACCTGCCATTTGCCCTGCCTAACTGGAGCCGAACTCGTATCATTAGGTGGTATTCAGGTGATTCTTCATGCATCGCCTTGTTTACCCCATGAGTCTATCGTGCCTATCCTGGCCACAAAGCCGGAGTCCAGGTTTGGGATGGATTTACCCCGCTCCATTTAGCGTGTGGACTAGGTAGCTGTAGTTGCTCTTTCTCTTGCACTTCATTTTTCTTGATGTCCGGAATTCTGCTCCGTTTCTCTGACTATTCCGTTATCCAGCCGACCTGTAATATATTTCATTCCTGGAAGGCTTCTCACGATCCAGGCTAGACTGATTTCCCCTGGTCATTCTTGAGAAGTCCCTAGTTTGCGCGGGTCTGTCCACTCTTCATTGGATCTCTTGTAAGGATTTAGGGCTTTATAAGGATGCGGGTTTAGTTGACCGTGTTCCGTGCTGAGGTCCGATGTACATCAAATATGGTGCTCCGCTTTCTTCTTTTTGAGTTTCAGGTTCCCAGAGTTATTCCCGGACTACCACAAGCCACCGTCCAAGTTAATCGCTTCTTGCTCACCTGTCATTCTTAGGTCTGAGATACTCCCGTAGTTCTGGATTGCTTTTCGTGATTCACTCTTTGTTTTTAAGTTTCCCATGGAGAAGCGCAGAATACCTGCTAGTAGGACCTTGCAGAGGTCGAGCCCCCTTGTTGATTTCAGTTTCGTTAAGAGGTCCATAACCGAGTACCCTGTCGCTATCACTGCCGGTGCCTGAAAACCCTTTTTAGGTTTCATCCATGTCATCCAGTTCCCAAATCCTGGGCTGGTTGACTTGGTTCACCCTAGTCGTGGGTGCTGGTTGCCCCTTTGTTATCAGGGGTTGTCGATATTGGGGTTTGAAATTTCCCTGTTTCTGCCCTATGACCGATACTTGGGTCTGTTTCCTGCAGAACCTCCAAGTATGGTTGGCCAACGTGCAACTGGTGCATTGATTGGCTTTCTTTCTCCCTTCAATTTTGTCCTTAGAGATTCCTTTATGATCTTCAACCAAATTTCTGTGCTCTACCTTTCCTTCCGCAGGGGCTTTTTTCCTTTTCCCCACTTGTTTTTTCAATTTGTAGGCAACTTTTTCAGCTGCCGTTTAGGTTTTTCGTTTTTTATTTCCAGCAGTGGTCTTGCTAGATTTTGATTCCTCCTCTTGTTTTCTTTTCTGTAAGTCACTTTTCCCATGGATGTTTTTTCTGAATAGCCCTTGTTTTTCCTTGAACCATTCTTCCGCTTTAGTAACCGTGCAGACTATCTTTATCCATTCGCTATCCAAGTAATGATTCTCAAGTGATAGTGTACCCATGGCTTCAATAGGAAGTTGCCGCTGCATTATAGTTTTCCAAGCGATACCAGATACTTCTGCATCGATGTTGTGGTTTTCCATGGTAAGGAGATACTTCTCTATATACCCTGTATACCGGACCTTCTCCATCTCGGCTAAGGCTTTTTGTGCCTTATGCAGTACTGGAATCATTCTGTAACTTCAGCTCGGAAAGTGATCCTGAAATTATAACCCTCATATTTTGGGAATACGAGGTCCCCAGTCATTTTCTTCCGATAGATTATCGAGAAAGGGGCTACCTCGGTTCCTTCCATTCTTCCTAACGCATATTTGATGCGTTCTTCATCGTTTTCCCATTGCCAGGGGTTTCTCCCAAAGTAGTCCTCACAATTTAATTACCATACTCGCACATCTTGCGTAGGCTTATTCTCAAACTTAAATGGTGGATCCGCTTGCTGGCAGTTGGTCCTTGACAAGGTTTGCCCTAGTCGGTCGACCCATGCGTCTGCTTCAGATTCGAACTTACGGCCAGATAAGGGTATTCATGATAGCTCATTACCTCGTCGTGAGGGGCCACATCCATCTTCAGACCCAGAGTCATCATCTCTAGGGTTGGGTGCAATCACCGGAGTGGGCAGGGGTGGTTCCTTTGCGCCATTTCCGTTTCCATCTCCGCGATCCACGGCTTTTCCCTTGTCTCTACGGGGAATGAACCAGACCTCTTCTCTGCCCTCAGCCATGGTTCGTTTTTTCAAGCCCGGATTTTCCACTGGCTATAGTGCCACTGTTTCCCACATGCTTGGTGGGTTCCTCGCAACTTGGAGTTGCACCAATGTTTCATTCATCCAAGTCAACATTCGATTTAGTTGCTCGGATGCTGTATTCTGCTTGACCACATAGGCCTCCCTTTCTTCCCACTCCTGTTCGAAGCGCTGGTGAAGTCCTCATGACTCCTCTCTGGTCCGCTCATGTTCTTTCTGTATGGCCAGTTGTCTTTGAAGGAGTTCTGCTTTTTGCCTCGCCAACGCCTGTTGTAGCTAGCGGTCTTGATCCAGCGACTCTTGTCTTGTTGTACCCATGTTAGCATGACTCTCGGTACTTACCGCTTCATGGTGTTCAGCCCGTTCTTCCTGCGTCCGCAACTTTGCCTCCAACCGTTTGGTGGTTGCATCTTGAAGTGCGGCGGTTTCAGTTTCTAATATTTTAATTCCCGAATTGACTAGTTTCAACTCTTCGTCAATGATTTGTTCCCCACGGGTTATCTGTTGAGCATGGTGCTGGAGTTTATTTGCCTGATCCTGAGCTTGACCAGATAGTTCACGCTAGGCCAGATGTTGCACATCAACTGATTCCTGGAGGGTACGGTCGAAGTAGCTCATTACCTGGCCTATGCGTACCGCTAATCTTTCCATAGCTGGATTTCTGTCGTTGCTGGGATGAGGAGTCCTTGATCGTGTTCTTGGGGCTGAATTTCTGACTCCACTTGGCTGTGACAGGTTTTAGAGTGCCAAAGGTGACCTGGAGCGTCCAGGTCCATAGTCGCTTCCACGCAGAGAAACTTGTTCTATGTCAGACATGGATTGGTCCATGTCGACTGCCTATTGTCATGCCATCTCGCTTTATTGGGAATCAGGATGGTTTCCTAATCTCCAAAGAGATGGGGTGAAGGAGGGGGAGGTAATTCTGAAAGAACTGGAGGTTCCTTCTTCTTCAGTATCGTAGTTCTGTAACGGCTTCCACAGGAAGGTGGGACCTTAGGAGTGTTTGTAGATATCTCGGAAATCTGATTCAGTCGGGACGAGTAAGAGACCGGTTAACCAGGAGTGTTCCTGAGGGGTGTAGAATTGAATCTCCGGGAGGGAGTTTTCTAATATTTCTTCGAAGGAGGAGATGTATTTTGAGGGACGTGGTTCGAGCAGCAGCTCGTTGAAGAGGGTGGAATCAGCTTAGAGCTTGTGTGATTCCTGAGGTATGACTTGGAGGTGTCCATTAGTCATGTAAAGAGCTTTGGTAACAAGAAGAAATATCAATATACTGTTAAGGGTAGTCAATTCTAAGGGTAAGCAAATCGAACTAGGCTTAAATATTTCTTCGTAAACCAAGATTGTCTAGGAAGGCTTGTAGGTAAAGACTTTTGAGTAAAAACTTATGATATTGATAAGATCTCTTCTCGGTTGCTTGATGCTCTATCTAAGACCGTGGGACTGCCCAGGAATTTTTTCCCTGCGACCCTAATCTCATGCCTTTACAACTTCAAAGATCTTTCTACTATGGTCAAAAAGTGTGCATCCCCTTTGACCCTGAGAATCTGGTCTCTCATCTATGGTCTTCGGTCACCTGGCCCATTTCACTGGAATGATAGTGTCCTATCTTCCAATGGGAATCTGCCGCTCTGTAGACCCTTATCCATATATGTGGTGATCAATGCTCATGTCGCCATGCATCGGCGACCTCACTCTTCTGGATGGCTTATAGGATAATATCGCTCATAATTCTTTATCTGACCGACTGATTACTTCCGTTTGACCTGCTATTACAAGACAGAGTCCTGTTCTTGGAAGTCGGGTAATAATACCTTAGTCGGGTAACTGTTATCGTCTTACAGGAGTGTTTGCAGATGCAAACCCGATTGGTAGAAAATATCTCATTCGACCAATAACCTTACTGGACCTGGGAGTTGAACACGTGACCTCGAGATGGACCATGTGACTTTATACCCATAGACCGTGATGGCAGCGACTTATACTGGATTACGAGATGTGTGCAAATTACTTGTTTTTCTTAGTAGACCAGCAACTGCACAAGGTGCTATTGTCGACTCCCTGGGCGAACGCCAGGGCCGCAGGGGTTAATTGCCTGTAGGGGTCCAGGTTCAGGCAGTTCCTTCTGAAAGGTCATGTAATCCTCTTGGGATTCATTTATACCTAACAGTTTGCTTGACTTGTATCCACTGTTCATAGATGGTATCTGTAGATGTGGAAGGAAGGAAGTAGGCCTCGAATTTCTGTTTTACTCCAGCAACTGTGTGATCTTCTTGGTATGCTTCATATTGGGTAAATTTATCGATGGCTTTTTCTCTGCAATAGGCTCCATAGTATTGTAGGGATTCAGGGGCATCGTCAGTTATGCCAAAGCTGGTGATGAATCGATGGACTGTGTTGAACCATGAGTTTATTCTCAATAGGTCTCAATGTTTTCCTTCTCCTGTGAATTTAAATGGTGCAGGCCATTTAGGACAATTATTTCCCTCTGGGGGGACTGACATAGCGATGGGTGCAGGGCTTGGTGGACTTGGTGGTCTTGGTGGACTAGGTAAATCGTCTGGTGCAGGGCTTGGTTCTATGGGTTCTCTTGGTAGACTGGGTGGTCTAGGTGGGGAATCTGTAGGTGCTGGTCCTGGAGCGTCCTCTTGACCAGAATCTGATTCTGATTCTGTGCTTGGTTTATTGTTGGATAGGACTTCTTGGTGTGGCTGTTCTTGGACTTGTTCGTGGACTTGGGCAGGGTCTTGGTCTTGGTCTGGAGCTTGGACTTGGGTGTGGTCTTGGGCTTGGTGTGGTGTTTGTGCTTGGTCTTGGTCCTCTTCTTCGCTGCTGCTGCTCTCTACTGAAGCTAGTTCTAAATCCTCAAATGGTGGTGCAGGTGGGTGTACTGGCGCTTGACTTTGGGGTTCCTGAGGAGGATGCTACCGATCCTCTAATGAAGTGCCTTCTGGTATCTCTTGGAAGCGAAATAGTTGCTAGCTAGGGTGACCTGGTGTCGCTAGGAGTCCGCTCAAGGCCTTCTTGGAAACAGGGAAGTGTACTAGAACTACTGTGTCAAGGTAGGCGAAGGGTGATCAGTCCTCTGCCGAAGATCAAAGGTATACTTGAGTCTAGGTCACAAATGTAACCTACTCCCAAGTATCTTGTGAATCACAAAGGGACTCTAAAGATAATATTAGGATTGGGGGAGAAGCGTCGATAGATAGGTCTTCAATAGACCAGGTAAAAGGTATGGAACTAATAGAGTGACTGTTCAACTTGTAGTATTAAAGATGATAGTGCTGTGAGGCTTGAGACTCTGAATCCTTAAGGCATTGCAGGCTCTTTAAATACAAAAGATTGTAGTTAGGAAAACTAAACAAAAGCGCAAACATCCTGTCCAACAACATGCTAACTGAGGCCGCATAACAAGATAACCATATTCCGAAAACAGAGGGTCAAAAGCGACAGGATGGAGCTAACAAAATATGTAATGGAATCCAAACAGGAAGGAACAAGGGATCGCTACTACTATACAAATCCAGTAGGTATAGCAGGAGGATAGCGTTACCCAAATGGGTAGAAGCAAGAACGGGTAGAGATAAGCGAAACAAGGAAAGAATAACCAGTTAGGAAGTCATAACCAAGTAGGAAAGGACAACCACATAGTAGCGCTTATCAGGTATAAACCCAAATAAGTAATAACCAACATCAAGTTAGTAGTAATAGTAGATACATAGTAGCATTCTGTTACAGAATCTGTAAGAGGATTTTTTAGCTGCGAGCAGCTGCGATGGACTGTAGTTGGAAGTTTCTTTCTGCCTTAGCTTTGGCTCTATATAGTTCCTGTACCTTAATCTGTAATTCAATGAGATAATCAAAAAAAAAAAAAAACAATAATAAACAAGAACTTCCCCCCCTCCATAGTTAAGAGATCATCAAGTAATAGAGAAGAGACCTTAACAATATATTCTGTTATCTACTTAGCTATTCAGTAAACAACTTTACAATCTTTCGAGAAACTTTTCACATTTTATCTTAACTCTCAACTGAGCTTTCCTAACAATTTTCTGACCCTCTCGATACAAGCATGGCCATAGTTATTCAACAGTAGCCAATTGGCTACCCAGTAACATCCCGTTATATTTATAATATTCTTTTAAGTCCTGTATGGGAAAGCTATTATATTTCTGAGTCTTGTCTAATATGGTTGATTCTACTTGCCTTGGCTCAAGTAAGTTTCCCTCCTCCTCATATATTTTGCAAACAGTATCTTTTTGTAGTTACAAGTGCAATGTATATTGAGTTATCACATGGGCTTCAATGTTTAACGTTTTTTTTTTGGTTATCAGACCGATTAACTGAAGGGGCCACAGGGAACATGCAGGTCCAACAATCAGCCCAGATGGGTATAAGGAGGATTTGAGTCATTGTTCAAGTGGTCTTTGTGCATGATTCTAGTATCCTATTCATCTATGCCTAACTTTAACAAATCAAAAATGCTATAGCCTTTCAGAAAGCCAAAACCAATGCACAAAACCTTGTCCTAACCTACTGATATAATAGTAAAGCCTAGATGCTTTCTAGGTTATAGTATAAATATTTGAAAAGTTTAAAAGACTGAATGTGCATTCAAGGTTGTCAAATACTTTTTATTACTTATATGCTTCATCTTATTCTTGCCCTTAGAGTCTACTAAGAGACCATGCTAGATTTTCCCCACTTGTACTTGACAATGTCAACTTGATTTACCTTCTACCAAATACTACAGCTTGGTTGCAACTATTGCATTGAGGAATTATTTAATCACTAAAGGCTAGCTATCTCCACTGCTTTATTCTGTATATAGTTTATTACTTCAAAAAATATAGGAAAAATGTGCCAAATTTGGATGTGTTGCAGGTGATTTATATGGAGCAAAGGTGTACCAGGAATTGACTACTAGTAAAATATTTCACTATTGGCAGAATGTTAGTTTAGTAGAATCATGGTATCCCAATTTCCACTCCTTCTATCATCAGTATATAGATAATATCCTTATAACAATACATGTTTCAATTTTCTTATTGATTCTTAACACCAGCAACTCGAAACTAGTGAAAAACTTTACTGACCATTTTCTTGATTGCAATCAATGAGGATTATATAGATGAGGATGCCTGATGGGAAGATATATCTCTAACTGATATAGTTACCTTCCTGAGCTCTGAAAAGCAAACTGCCTCAGATGTACACTGAGGCCCAGATACATTTAAAATCAGACAATATATAACTATTTCAGTTTAAGCTACTTCCAAGTATCTCAAGAATCCCAAAGGGAGTCTGATGACACTATTAGGATAGTGGGAGAAGCTTCAATAGATAGGTCTTCAATAGATAAGATAAAAGGTATGGAACTAATAGAATGGCCTTTCAACTTGTAATATTAAAGATGATAGTCTTCTGAGGCTTGAGAGTCTGAATCCTTAAGGGATTGCAGATTCTTTAAATACAAAAGATTTTAGCTAGGAAAACTAAATAAAAGTACAAACATCCTGTCCAACAAATATGCTAACAGAGGTCGCATAACAGGATAACTATATTCTGAAAACAGAGGGTTAAAAGTGACAGGATAGAGCTAACAAAACAAGTAATGCAATCCAAACAAGTAGGAACAAGCGATCGCTAATATTATTCAAATCCAGTAGGTATAGCAGGAGGATAGTGATAACCAAATGGGTAGAAGAAAGAAGGGTGTAAGGATAAGTGAAACAAGGAAAGAATAACCAGTTAGGAAGTCATAACCAAATATGAAGGGACAAACAAATAGTAGCACTTATCAGGTATCAACCCAAATAAGCAATAACCAACATCAAGTCAGTAGTAATAGAAGACACATAGTAGGATTCTGTTACATTCAGTTACTGTAACAAATACCTATCTTATTGAAACTACCACCCTATTGGAACACTCTCCAGTAGATATGCTACAAACTACTAACTTGGATCTTCCAATTCCCACTGCTATTCAATACACTACAAAAATACAGCATGGCTTTCACTACTTCGTCGAGTCAAAGAGAAAGCAAGTAACACTTACTACTTGGCTTCTAGTCCAATGAACAAAAGTAATGAAAACAGAATCTGCGACTGCCATCTCCTCCTCTTTCATACCTGAAAGCATATCTTCTGTCCAATCTCTCATACCAGCTGATCAACTTCCTAGAAGCGGTTCAATGCCATCACCTCTTTCCCAGCTTCTTCGCTTTTCCCCTATTGTACTGCACTTAATTAGTGAATCTTATGAAATGCTTAACTCATCTTGTAGCTAACTATTCAGGTTTTTCGGGGATTGATATCGAGGAGAATTTACTGGGCGTTTTTTTTTTTTTTGTGAAGGTGGAAGTTGAAGTAGGGGTCTGCCACTTGGTATTATGGACCAGCCGTGGGCTCGGAGGTGGATGGGGATTCCAACCTTCTGCTTGGAACTCCTCGTAAGCAAGGGTTCAACAAAAAAAAAAAAGTCTTTTCTTATTCCTTATAGCCAAAATAATTTGTATGGTGTATCCTTTTTACTACCCCTGTTCACTCCCTATTCTCTGTTCAGTACACTATGTAGCCTTTTTTTCATTATATCAGACTGTATTTGGTGGGATCCGAATTTTCCTGCTCTTGCCATTCATTATGGCCAGTAATTCATAGCCAGTGGCAACTGCAGCTCCACCAAATTTTAACATCTTGGCTGGCGTTCCCTCAGCGCTCAATACAAACACATCTTCCCGCACCACAGCTCATTAAAATTCACCACCACCACCACCGCCGCTACTCCTACTCCAACTCAATGTCCACCACCTCCTCAGAAGACGACGATCTCGATCTCGACTACGTCCCAAGACCACTAAACCCCGCTGGCGCCTCCACAGGTGAGCTACTCCCAGCTATCCAAGCCCAGCTAGCTAGCCAAGTTGACACTCAACTCCCAGACACCGCCGTCACTGCTACCGTTCCAATCGAAGCCTCAACCGACGAGTCGGACGATGACCTGAACAACACCGCACCCAGACATAACCCGCCGTCATTCACAAATACAACGCAAGAAGCAGAGGAAGATGAAGCAAGCTCCAAAGAAACAGTCCGCACAACAAAACATCAATCCGGTACTGGCGAGCGCATACTCATGACAGAAGACGAAGACGACGACGCATATGAAGAATTCAAGCGGAAAAGGGATGAATGTGGTAAGCGGAGGGGGCGGAAAAAGCGGAAGAGGGATAGTTCTTGGAGGGAGGGACAGGGAAGGGGAGGAGGAGGAGGAGGAGGAGGAGGTAAGAAGAGGGCTAAAAGCGAAGGGGTAGACAAGAAACTCGCGAATCAGCGACTCTGGAAGACCGCCTCTGATTCTTCCTCCAATCAGGATGTGGAGGTAGATGCGGAGGTGGAAATGGGCCTGCCGGCGTATTTGAAGTCGCGCAAGGATGCGGTTGAAGCTGCGAAAGCCGCCATTGAAGATACGGATACACCTCCAGATGCGCTGAGGTTTCCACCAGATTATGGGGATGTGTGCTTCAGTGATGATGAGAGACTCGTACCTTCCCTCCTTCTCCTCCCTCCTCCCCTCCAAATACCCATATTAACAATACATTTCAGGGTGAACTAATCTCCAAACCAAACTTCAAAAACCTCCCCCCGTGTGCACCATATAAGGATATCCCGCTGGAAGACTCCCTCGGTATAATCCCCTGCTCGATAGCACAGTACCTTCGCGACTACCAGGTCGAGGGTGCCGCCTTCCTGCACAAAAACTTTGTCTTCCAGGAAGGCTGTATACTGGGTGATGACATGGGCCTCGGCAAGACGGTGCAGGTGATATCCTTCCTGACGGCAGCCTTTGGCAAGACCGGCGACGAGCGGGACCGCAAGCGGATGCGGAAGATGTGCAGGGCTGGGGGAAGGAAGAAGTGGTTTCCCAAGGTCATTGTCGTGTGTCCCGGTAGTCTAATAAGTAATTGGCAGCGGGAGTTTGATGTCTGGGGATGGTGGAATGTGTATGTTTACCATGGGAGCAAAGAGCGGAAGGAGAGCGCGCTGGAGGCGGCCAGGGCGGGCAGGTGTGAGGTTTTGATCACGACCTATGGGACGTATAAGAAGGCATGTGGGGATATTAATATGGTGGAGTGGGATTGTGTTATCGCGGATGAGTGCCATCAGATTAAAGGTATTGTCGCTCGGTCGCTCGCGATAACCGGGAGGGTTAAGCTGATGGATGGGATCTCAGATAGAAGAACTGAAGTGACGAGAGCTATGAATGAGATTAATGCGCTTTGTAGAATTGGTCTGACAGGAACTGCTATTCAGAATAACTACGGTAACCCCAACCACCCTGTCCACCGACCACCACCGCAACGCCTAATATGAGGTGAATAGAGGAACTCTGGACTCTCCTCAACTGGTGTCGACCCGGCGGTATCGGAACCCTAACAGAATGGAACAGAGCCATAGCAATCCCCCTCAAGATCGGGCAATCCCACGACGCCACGCTCAGGCAGATCGGCAACGCCAGGAAGATCGCAAAGCGCCTCGTAAACAACCTCCTAGGAAAGATGTTCCTCCGCCGCCTGAAAACTCTGATAGCCCACCAACTGCCCAAAAAAAGTGACAAGGTCGTCTTCTGCCCCTTGACTGAGGTGCAGAGGAAAGCGTATCAGGGATTTCTGGGCAGCGAGATGGTACGGAACATCAAGTATTCTGGCCAGGTCTGTGACTGTGGGAGGTTGAACAAGAATGGGGAGCCCGCGAAGAGGGGGAGTTGCTGTTATGTTACCGACAGCAAGGGGAGGAAGTGGAAGGAGATGGTGTTCCCATGTATTCAGCAGATACAGAAGCTCAGCAATCATCTTGCTAATTGGATTCCCCGTAAGTATCCGTTAATGCTCTGAACTAGCAATGAGGTCGGTGCTAAGGCTCCTCCGTAGAGAACGAGGATAACCAAGAAACCCGGGAGAAAAAGCGGGAGCTACTAGAAACTTGCCTCCCCGGCGATTACGAACGCATAATCAATAGGGAAATGTTGACAAACTTCATGGACCCCGAAATGTGTGGGAAATGGATCGTAGTTGGCCCTGGAGTGTAACTGTCGTCCATAGGATAATGTTGACGATATATCGAGCAGGTCTTACAAAAGCTCTTGAAATTTTGGCACCAAAATGACGATAAAGTCTTGATATTCTCTTACAGCCTTCAGCTCCTTAGGATTCTGCACAAGCTGTTCCAAAGTACCGAGTATAACGTTTGTTATTTTGACGGGTCCATGTCACTGGATGATCGTGAGCGTTTCTTTCCGGGAAAGATTTGACGGGCTTAAAACTCACGGTGATTTCCAGGCACAAATGTAGTTGCCGAGTTCAATAGTGACCCCTCACAGTTCGTCTTTTTGATTTCAACGAGGGCTGGAGGTGTTGGGTTAGTGGCCATTTTCATACTAGGGAACTGATAGAGTATGCTAATGAATGAACCAGACTAAACATCACAGCCGCAAACAAAGTAGTCATTTTCGACCCTAATTGGAATCCTAGGTATGACAACACCCCACCTCACCCCTATCCTATCCTATATAAACACTAACTTTCTCATTTTCTCAGTTACGATCTTCAAGCTCAGGATCGTGCTTACCGTATCGGGCAAACCCGAGACGTCGAAGTCTTCCGGCTCATCTTAGCGGGAACTATCGAGGAGATAGTCTATGCTCGTCAAATTTACAAGCAACAGCAAGCAAATATTGGCTATGGTGCCTCTGAAGAACGTCGTTACTTTTCCGGTGTCCAAGGCGACAAAACAAACCAGGGAGAACTTTTTGGTCTCATCAATCTTTTCACGTTCCAGAACAACACAATCCTGAAAGAGATTGTGAACAAGACAAATGTTGCGGAGTCGAGAGCTGGCGTTCAAGTTGCTGGAATGGAAACAAACAACGAAGAGGCAGAAGATGTAGAGCTTGATGATGATTACGAAGGAGAGAATGCCATCGGTCAGCTGGCAGCTATAGCCAAAGGAGAGCAGGCAATTAAGAAAAGTATCAAACCATGGCCACCTCTTGTAAAATTCGCTAACAATATTATAGAGAAGGCACACAACCCTGTCGCCGCAATCCTAGCAGAAGCTGGCATCTCCTACACCCACGAAAACTCTGAAGTTATCGGCACATCAAAAGTCGAAGCACAGATAAGCAAGCGCGCAGTTGAGACCACAAACGATGCCAATAGCGGTGATCTTGTTGCCTTCGCTAGCGGCTCTACCGGATACAAGTTCCACCCGCCAATGCATGTTATGAAAAGACAATTTTGTACCATGGCGAAGATGTTCCGCTTTGATGATGTTCGGGAGTTTGCGCTTGTCGTTGAAGGATGGACGCAAAAGCAGAGACGAGACGCCTTAGATAAGTTTTACAAAATGAGAAGGGATTCAATAGTTCAAGGAGAGGAAGTTAAATTGGAAGATTTCCCGGATGAGAAGCGGGTTGTTGGCATTAAGGCGGAGGAGGCGGATAAGGGGATCAAAGTGGAAGAGGGTGACGATGAGGAAGGCGATGAATTGTAAAAACGATAGCTAATCTTGTATCTACTCAAGCGCGACATGATACGCGCATTATCACCTCGATTGTATGATACAAACAGGACTACTATAGATAGAGCCAGAAGCAGAATTTTCTGTCATTAGATCACTGACCTGCCAAGACATCTGAGCCCATATTACGGTATGATACTCGAGTACCACAAGAAAGGCGCTTCCTGTTCCTTTGCTCTCTATGCCTCAGACACGATGCCCTTGACACCCATTTCCTGCTGTGATAAATGAATTCCACCATACTATCATATATCAGCCTGTCTTCAGTTTGATCGGAATATAGGGTTTGCGGTTGGAGCAGCGGGCAGGGGCATTGGCTCGGGTATCACGAGTCGAAGAAAAGCATCCAAAATTATGTTTTTTAACCTTTCTCACAGATAGGCCACAAAAACCAATGACCTTGTAGCCCTCCATCGTAACCAAATTCGGGTATCATAACCAGCTACGGCCCCACCACAGTCACCACCTCTGCGTGACTATAAAGCAGTGAGGCTGGAAGTCTGTATCCTCTGGAAGCCTCCCCCAGTTTGGTAGTTTGGTGCTTCAATCGGGTCTGTATCAAATGCTTAAAGGCAATCTACCTATTCACTGGGCACCTTGTAATTCCTTCCTTCCTTCAACCACGACTCCGAATCACAGCAATGACAATAAATAATTTAGGTGTCCCTAGAGCTTATAACTAACTCGGACCAATACCTTCCCACGATAACGAGTTGGTGGTAGGCGCTAACAATATTTTACTGCGATGCAAACTCCCACTTATAATCCCCGCTTCTTAATATACCAATTCAACTTACGCAAGATGGGCCCCTTGGCCCTGGTGTTATTCACCCTCCGCCCCTCCATCTTCACACACTCCACGAGCCTCTGAAAATCCTCACAGGGGCTGGGGAAGGTCAATCAAGCCATCAAATTCGTTCAAACCGTTGCTAAATATAATGGCAAGATTCCGCCTGCCAGCCTTGTCGACAATTTACAACGCACGCTGCCATGATCTGTCCATCTCTCTAGCTATCATAGATTGTGTATGTTCTAGAATTTGATATTAACTGCCTCTAGATCCTCCAACTCCCGCTCGGGTCGGAAGCTATGGCTGCGCTGTAAACCTGTAGGCCAACTTATAGAGCTCTTCACAAAATATTGGACCACCAGGGTATTTCCCGGCAAAGGGCAGATAAGCTAGAAATGGACTTTTTTCTCTTCTTCAGTGAAACAGACTCAAAGCTATCATCCCTCCTGTAAATTGCGATATATATCGATCAATTCGACCACTTTGGCCCAAATCATTATTACAGTATGGGGAAAAAACTTTTCGTCCGACTTGGGTTTTACACCAAAATTAGACATATTCAAACAGACAATTCTCCACATTACCTTCATGAAAACACCTTAAATCATCCTATCAACTTGAAAATTACAAAACACATATTTGAATATCTAGAAGCAGAGCCACAAGGAAATAAAGTTCTGTGCATTATTTACATTTGTGTTGACCAGTGTGAAAGTGACCTAGATTTGTGTATGGGGGCTGCATACAAAGAAGGATCTGGCAACCAATGCCTCACACTGAATTGACATTTTCTCCACCCCTTTATAATTTTTGAGAATTCTGAAACATTTCCTATATTGTCTACAGACTTGCAGATGCTCTACTGAATTGTAATGGGTTCTCATAGCCATTGTGTTGGGAGTGAGGATGGTAAAGGTGTCTACTTTGAGTGTGAAAAGGGCATGGGACGAAAAGATTTGTCCTATCATAGTATGATACTTTACTTATTTATATATTTATCTCTCTCTCTCTCTCTCTCAAAAACAAACCCCCTGCCCCACTCCGTATCTCAGGACTTCCGAGGATATTACAGCCGTTTGGCCCTCAGGGGGAAACGGATCCACTGCCCCCGGAACTTTCCATTCACGACCTACCGACATGTGTATGATGCTATCCCACATATAAAGACCCTTCATACCGCAATACCGGTATCATATTCCCATTGTCCCTTGCCGCAGGTTTCTCCAGATACCTTCCATCGCCATTCTCAACCACCTTACTCCGGTCCGGTTGATCGGGGAAAATTATCTTGTCGTATGATACCACCTCTAACAAAATTACGAGAGGAGATATGGGCGATTGAAAGAAGCGTATTTGAGGGAGAAAGCATATAAAAGACAGGCTTTCTTCGTTTCTTTTAGGTGATCTACTTTCTCTACAATTGTGGACAGATCAAGCTTCTTAAATACACAAAACAATAGTGACCCTGCTGGGAGTCTCCTTGACATGATCGCACCTTTTCCACCCATTCTTGGGTCACTTGCTTACCCCTCATCCCCCGCTGTACTTCCTCGCCTAGTTAAACTTCAACCCCGCTTGTCGCATCGTTCACTGAGTACCAGACTCTACAGGGAACCCTCTGGCATCCCTCTAGCATCTTCTAAGACAAAGTGAGCGCTAGTGATTGACAATATTTTTTTTCCTTCCACCCTATTCGTACAAACTGATTTTGCTACTCTTTGGCTAGATAGCAAGGCAATCGGTTCGTCTTAAATACTCCTGTGCTATCATTGCCGCTGCTCTGTTCCTTTTATCGCCCGCTCGAACGGTTATCCTTCCACCCCTAAGACAGGCTATTATAGGCAGGTAGTTTGTTGCTGCTGTTGGTGCTTACTTTGTTACAGCTATCATCCCGCTTTCACCCTCTTTTGGTTCTTTTTGGTCCCAATGAATAAATCTAGACAATCCTCCTCTCCAGCTTGGTCATGTGGATTGGGCTCATGGGAGATTACTCATCCCACATATTGCAACAAAGACCATTCTCAACGGCAAGGCAGTTGAGGACCCATAACCTAATTGAAACCCAGTGGTTGGCGTCACTGATGTTAAACTCCCATATACGGACCATCACAAATTGCGATAATCCCGTAAGCCCCATAAAAAATCTCTCAATGTAAAGAGCCCCTTTGGTGAGATACAACAATAAAGCAAAAACAGAACGCCCCATTTCTTCTAACGCCGCAAATCAGATATACGGTGAGGCCCCCTTTTAAAATCATAAAAAGTAAAATGTAAACCTATTTCCCGCCAAAGTCCAACTTCCTGGCGACCTTCCTACCTCTATGCCCCTCCAGCTCCGCGACGTCGGTACCTTCATCCCAGCCCGCCCTTCTCTTGAGATCGCCACCGACCTTCTCAACTCCCTTCCCGCCTCCCTTCCTAGGTAGCAATTCCGGCTTCGTGGGCGTGGGCTCCTCCTTAAACCACTCGCTCTCCAAACACTGCTTCGCAGACCAGCGCTTTCGGGGATCCAATCTAAGCATAGACATGAGCAGCGACAGGCCCTCCGGCGTCAGCGTCCTGAAGGTTTCACCGTAGAATAGTCTCCCTTGCTCGGGCCGTATGTCGTCGGTGTTCGGGATGACGTACCCCGGCAGCGTTTTCACGCCCGGCCAGTTCTGCTCCGTCGGTGTTCCGAGCGCCGTGGCGATTAGTTTCAATTGGTGCACATCCGAGTCGCCAGGGAGGAAGGGCACGCGGAGGAGGAGTTCCGCGAAGACGAGGCCGAGTGAGAATATGTCCACGGATGAGGAGTAAGACTTCGCACCGAAGAGGAGTTCGGGAGGACGGTACCAGCGGGTTATCACCGTGCTGGTCATGGCACGGTATGGGTCTGAAAAGCTGCGGGCGAGGCCAAAATCCGCGAGTTTTAGCTGACCATTTGTTGATAGGAGGAGGTTGTTTGGTTTGATATCCTATTCATCCCCTCACCCCAAGTCATTAGCCCCTGCACCCCTTCCCTTCTGAAGAAACACGGAATAGAAGCAACCCTATGCAAAACGAAATTCTTATGACACCACCAGAGCCCCCTCAAACTCATCGCAAGCCAACTCTTGATATCCGCGCCGCCAAACCCAATCTTGGTATCCTTGATGATCATCTCGAGGTCCGAATCCAGGAACTCGAGCACGAGGTTCAAGTTCTGATTCTTGCTGGAAAAGACGTCGATCAGCCGGATGATGTTCTCGTGCCTCAGTTCCTGCAGGAACTTGACCTCACGGATTGCATCCATCGAGATCCCGTCCACCATCGCGGAGAGTTTGATCTTCTTGATGGCAACGGGGAGGGCGGTGGATCTGACGTGGCCGAGATGCACCACAGCGTAGGTCCCTTCTCCGACTTTGCGATCTATGGGGGAAAGGAGATGTTAGGGTTGGTGTGTAGGCGGGAGGAGGGGATGGAAGGGGTACCTTTAGTGTACTTCTTTTTCGTCTCTTCGTTCATTTGTTGGGCTAATTCGCCCCCGTTAGGGGCAGGTGCGGGGGTGCTGTCACCGTTGGAGGTGGTCATTTGTTAGTCGTCCGTGGGAAATGTGGAAGGCTACGGGCTCGCGCACCTGAAAGTTTTGAGATCTTGAAGGGATGGTTGGTGTGGACGGCATGATCGCCAGGCACGAGAGAAGTCTCAGTCCGCCGAACTTATCTGATCTTATCAGATGATTTTCACGTGGAATTGCTGCGTGATTTTGTTTGAACCCGAATAAATAGAATGTGGATTGTCACTGCACAAGGGGTAAACCGCCAGACCCCTTAGTGAGGCGGCACCCTCAGCCAGGCACGGCGAGACTTGGCAGCAAAAGCTCCCTGATTTTTACTACTCGCACAGTACAATAGCAAGCCAAGCCATGCCGTGCCTCGCTGAGGGTGCCGCCTCGCTGAGCCCTCCAACGGTTTATCTTCTCAAACATATCTCGATCGTATCATTTATCCTATTCTATTTCCTTGATGGCAGCAACCCTGTCAGCAAGGAATTCATTCCGGCTATGTTTATTTCCAGCAAGATGGAGCAGCTGCTCACCGTGCCATCAACACCAAAAACGAACTCGAGCAACTTGGAATTGGGCCATATCTTTCCCCTTGGCTGACCACTTCTCCCGACATGTCACCAATGGAGGAGGTGTGGAAACCCATGAAACGAAATATCACTCGCCCTAACCCGCGTCCTACAACTGTTCCCGAATTACTTTTGGATGAATGGATTCAATCTCCTAACTTCCCCGCCTAATTGACGAAGCTCCACCAATCCAGGTCTTGAGCTACGCGAAACCTTGATGAATGGAACGATCTTACACCCGAGACGATAGCCAGCTTTACGTTCTCACTACCAGAGCAGATTCACCCTCTTATTGCTACACAAGGTGGTCATACTTAGTAGTTTTAACATGTATGCAAGTAAATTGTTTATTTGATATGTTGTTTGACTTTTTTTATTTATTTTTTATTTATTTATTTTTATTTTTATTTTTATTTTTATTTTTTTCTCTCCTCAGGTCTGTAAAATCAAATGTAACTACTCCGGGATTTTGACTTCCCTGCAAGCTGTTTTATCATTATTTTTCATGTCAATTATGAGATTCCCGAGTCCCGAGATTCCCTGCTGGTATCCTTGTTTTCCTCGATTTTTACTTCCATGTCCGAGTACATTACCGTACACTTGCAGTCGGGTGACAAAAGTTATCCTTGTCGTGCTTGACAACCCGCTCGCCCGCTCGCCCGCTCACCACCCCTTTACATCAACCCCCCATAATAGATCAGATGTACTTAGAATTATAATATTTAGTATACCACCCTTTTGCCTTAATGACAGTCTTAATCCTCCTGGGAATACCCTCAACCAGCCTTTCAAACAAATGATCTGGTATTAGTGGCTTCACCTTGTTTGCTGATTTATTATCTGCAGCCAAGTGAGCATAATGTTTATGGCGAAGCTTCTGGAGGTGCACCCAAACATGCTCAATGGGATTGAGATCTGGTGAATATATGGGCCAATCCTTCAAAACCTCCACCTCATTTCCCTCCAACCATGCTATGATAAGCCTAGCAGTATTGACCCTAATATTGTCTTGCATCAAGATCGGTCTAATATCCTTTTCCTCCAATTCCTTTAAAAAATCAAGTAAAGAAAAGTCCAAAGTCCAAAAATATGCTCTTGCATTCACTTTACCCCAATCCACAACCCTTATACTATTACAGTTTCCCTTCAATTGACTGGCAAAACAGGCCTATACCATCTGCTTAATACCACCAGACCTCCTGACTCCCTTGATACACTCTGGTAGCCATTTTTCCTTGGATGATCTGAAGATCCATTGGACGGTTGGATCTGCTGATTTCTCCATACTACATTCATCACTTCAGACCACTCTTCTCCATCCTTGAATTGTCCAACCCTATTCCTAAGTCACTATTCATATCTCTTTCTTGCCACAACAGGTATTAGCCTTGGCCTCTCAGCCTTTGTATCCTTGTCAATATCAGGTTCTGCTAGCCTTCTCTTGATTGTGTGGATAGAAGCCAGAGGAGCAATGTCTCGGCAAAGCTGCCAACGAAGCATTTCTCTGTTACACTTAGAAGCAATGACTAAATGACTAAATGACTGGTACCATCGCAGGTAATTTTTTGTACTCGACCTGTTATGTTGGAGGCTAAAACCGAACCTGTTTTCTGGTATCATTGGTAGACAGAAGCGAGCGTTGAAGCTGGTATTTCTACTCAGCAGGATATCTCTGCAAAACTTGTCCCCACCTCCCTCATCCCAACCACCCTCCAATCAGTAGACTCTGGCCATTCCTTCCTTCCTACTCGCTTCCTGTATCGACCTTTTTTCATTGACCTATGAGGCGGTGCCATGGTTGTTTTTGTGCGATCGGTTGCATCGCCAACGATGACTTTTGTCCAAGAACTATACATATCCGTTATCCCGTCTTGCGGCCCCACCGAGCTCCCGTCATTGTTGATAAACAGACAAGCAGGCTATCACATCTCAACTCGTCTCGTCTCCTTTTCTCTTCTTCCTTTGCATAGCGAAATATTCCACTACAGATCACACAATGGCACCATCTACAGCCTCTACTTTGAACCGTGAGTCTCCCTCTCGCCTCTCCCCCTACCTGAAACAGTCCTAACACACCCCTAGCAATTGTCATACCAGCCATACAAGTCCCTCCCCATTTCACTACCCTAGGCTCTGGCCTCCTACACCAGACTCACTCCCGTGAATCCTTAAGCACCCTGACAGCCCTCTTGCTCACCTCACCCGACATCTTCCCGAACAAAGCGAAGCCAAAACCCTGGTGGCGCAGCCAATGTCTCCTGTACGGGCTCGACATTCCCCCAGTGTTGACAATCCAGTCACTACGCGAAAAGTTGGAGAACGCGCTTCGCCGCGGGGAGTTGCATATTCCGCACCATCTGGTGGAACTGGAGCACGTCCATAATGGCAAGTTTCGGAAGCTCAACGCGCAGGTCAGGGAGGCAACCATGGGCGTGAAGGAGGAGAGGGGTGGTGGTGGTGGTGGTGGTGGTGGTGGTGTTAAGAAGGGGGAAGATCCGTTGAGGAAGGTTGTGGGCGCCACGAAGGTTGCAAAGAAGACCTCTGCGGGTGCAGGGAGGACTTCTTTAAAAACGGTAGCAAAACGCCGTGCAAAGCAGGCAGAACCAGACCCGGTGCCGAAGCGGAAGCCCCTTGCGAAGGCACAAGCCCCGCCATTGGCAACCATCGCCACCGGTGGGGGCATACAAATATACTTAGCAGCCATTCCACCAGCTCCCGCCCCTAGACCCAAGCAAACCGTCAGGCGCGGGTCCGCTCCCAGACCCCGTGCTCTCAAAGTCGAGCGAGCATCCGAACCCCCCGCCACAACTGCAAAACGTGGTGGAGGCAGGCCCGGGAGCCGCGGTCGGGGTAGTCGTGGTGGCCGTGGTGGCCGTGGCGGAGCTCGAGGTGGTGGTGCTGCACAGTCCATCGTGCTCGGAGCACCGCCATCAGCTCGAGGCCGGACTAAGCAGACTGCTAAATGTAGCACTAGAGGCGCACGTGGACGTGGTGGTTGGGCTGGTGGTGGAATTTCCACTGCGAGGGTTGAAGAGGTGGAGGTGCAGGAGGAGGAGGAAGAGGTGGAGGAGCTGCATGATGGGTATTGTGGGTATGATGGTTGGAACGGCGGTGGTGGGGGAGGGGGGTACAGTGATGGGGATGAATGTCCTTACTCCAGTGAATATTCTGGGCATTCTGGGCTCTCCGACTCGGAGGGGGGGAGGGTCAAGGGGGAGTATGACGATGATTATGAGGATAGGTACTATGGATGTGGGTATAATGCTGCCTATTGATTTTTTTTCTCTCTTTCCTCCAACTAGAACTTTGGGAGTTCTATGTGGTTAGTTGGTGAGTAGGAGAGTGGATATAATTTCGTCAAATGTTCCTAATTTCCTTTTCAGTTCCATAATGCTGTTCGTGTAATGGGCTTATCTCACTGTTCTGTAGAGTAGTGTGGATAGGAGAAGTAGCCGAATTAGTGGTTTACCCAACGATATGTCGTGAGACGGTCTTATCGAGCGATTTAAACCCGTGTCTGTCGTGGCGCCAGCTACTGCGGCTTTTCCAAGAACATCTTGCGTCTACCGACCTACTCGCCGCTTGGAAAAGGGTACTAGAAAAAGACCAAGAACAATAATTTTTGTGTTCTACCATCGTGAACTGTTCTAGCATGACAAAAGCCCCCCCCCCCCCCTTCTTTTTCCCACGTAAACTTTTTTATTTTAGAAAGGAAGGAATAAGAGTAGCAGTAGTATGAGAGTAATAATAGTTAACATAGAAAGAAAGAAAGGGCATCAATAAATTCACTATTATGCGTTTTCCTCCCGTCATTATTTTTGCAGGCCCTTCAACGAACCGAGGCTGAGTGCGAGGCCTTGGGACCTACTTCGGATGCGAACGAAGCCTGTTACTGGGCCTTCGTCACCTTCTTTTTCGATGCTGAGGTTTGCTAGTGCATCCTCGCCTGTAAAAAAAAAAAAAAAAATTAGCTGTCAATTTGGGGAGGACAGTGGGGTGGATGAATGAGGGGAAGACTAACCAAAAACAGATCTTGCGTAGAGATTTGCACTCAGGAATTGGCAGTCCCCCTTTAAGCTTGCTTCGGGGGTCAAACAGGCCATGTTTGTGCTCTTCATCAATTGGTCAAGGAAGTCTCTCAGCGTCTTTGCCTTTGAGTTGATATTAACCTTATTCTCCCATTCGAACTCGGTCCACATGGTTCGGAATTGGGTCTCACTGCAGTAAGCTGGCTGGATGTAGTCCATGATGTCGACATGCACGTCGTTCAAGATGACCACGTTAGTCTCTGTGGACGACGGTCCATCGTAGACGACGTTGCCGAAGATTACTGCGGTGTCTGTGGACGAGACCTTGATTGTTGCTTGGACAGACTGGAAGGAGTGAGGGCCGAGGTTTTGGGTAGTTGGCCTCTCAACAACCTTCAAGTCCCCTAATGTTGCGAATTCAACCGAGAGGTTTTGCAGGGTTTCAGTGGTTTGGTTGACCAGTAAAACATCAAGAATAATGTCGAACTGGTGGACCTTAACATATGCCTCAGCATATACTGGGTCGGAAAATCCAGTAAGCTGCACAACACGACTAAGCTTTGAGGAGAGGTCCTCAACACTAGCATCGGCCCCTGTAGCCTTTTCCAGATCCTGCTCAACTATATCCGCTCCGTCGGCCGCCGACTTCTTGCTCAATTGTCTAATAGCAAGGGCGTCATCGACTTGAATCATGTTCTTTCCTTTCTCAAGTTCCTCTTTTGCGATCCTCTTCTTTTCCTCAGCAGCGACCATAGCCCTAAACGCCTTTCTGGTGTCCTCCAAGAAGACCTCTTCGATCCCCTTCTTTGATTCAAATTCTGCCAGTGAGCGTACGCAGGACATGATTCTGTCCATGCTATCCTCATCAATCTTCGCTTTCACGAATTCACTCTGGCCAACACGAATGATGCTTATCATGATCAGCATAGCCTCGGCTTTCAAGGCATTAGTACGAGCAGTATCAGAGGAGATCTCTGAGTGGCGCATGACAAGCTTCGTGAGGGTAGATGAAAGCACAGAAGCTAAGAAAAAGTCACCATCAAGGATAAGCGAACGTAGAGGTGGCTTTTGAGCCGCCTTGACAGCTTCAAGTTTGGCAGCGCTCGCAGACTCGCTAGTCAGTGCGCTTTCAGTTGCATATGTACCATCTGCAAGCACTTTGCGCGACCCTGTAGGCGCTGCCGGTTTTGAACCTCCATCGGTTTGCTCCGCATCCCCTTCGGGCTGCTCGTCTAGCAGACGCTGTTCCGAAGCAAGGATCGGTATTTCACCAAGGCTGGCACGGATCCGTTTCCATGCCTCTCGGATATCTGGTAGAAAAGAGGAGTGGTAAAATTAGTTTTGCCAATCAAAAGCTCAAACCCAGATCCAAACGGTTACCTTTCTGCTCAACACAGTATTCTCCAACAATCCATAATGCTCCTCTGTAGACCTTTCCGGCCCTCACTTCACCCAAAGTGCCCATGAGGCGCTCAATGATAGATGAACGCAATGCAGGGAACTTCTCGACAACCTCCTTAACAAATGCAATAACATCTACTGCAGAAGAGTTGTTGAAATCGCTAATGAAGTCCATAAGCAACCCAACAACACTGGCGGCCACCTCAGAAAATCTGATGGCGCATGTATGAATGGCGTGAATTAAAAGTTGCCTATATTCGTTGTTCTACAAAACGTTGGAATTTATCGCCCAGAGTTCTAAGAGAGGTGATATCTTTCATACCTTTTCGTAATCTTGATCCACGGTTTTGGCAAGTTGGCTCTTGAGCAGCATTACCACCTCTTCTACGTTTTTGCTTGACGCCATGTCCATTGCAATGTCGAGGGCTTTTTTGCGTACATCGATATCAGGGCTATTTTTCGTCAAGTTAGAAATAATCCAGTGAGCGGAGAGGTAATCTGTTGACGGAAATTCCGTAGTGGATGTTATACCTAGACAGGACCCGCAGCACTTCCATAACTAAATCATCAAGCACACCGTCATTCTTCCTGCGAAGTTGATCTACTTTATCAAGAACGATAAGCTTGACATTGTTGTCAGAAACTTTGATACTGAGCTCGATAAATTTCCCGGCAGCAGCCTTGATTGCAACCGGGTTACTTGTCAAAGCTGTTAGGGAGGTTGCAGCCTCGTATACGACAGTGTTTGAGGATGCTTCGAGCAGCTCGAAAATTAATCTTAAATATCTTGCCTGCATTACTCCCACATATAAGAAAAGCCCCCACTGAAATAGGTATCCCCCACGAGACGCTAAACAATAAAAACCTACCTTATTTCCCGAGTTGAGTATGGCATCCTTTCTGATGAACTCGATGAGCACGAGTTGCGTCAGCTCATCTGTGTTGGCAATATCGTCAAAAACAGAATTAAGGTATTCCAAAGCTTTATCGTGTGAGATTGCACTCAGAGAAGCAAAAGCGTTCCTCCTGCAAGTATTGTCGCTCTCAGTTTGCAGAAATGTTTGGATAAGCTCGGGAGCATCGGGTATCAGATACTTGGAGTGAAGATATACTGATTGAATGGCTAGCACAGCGTTCTTGCGGACGTAGGCATGCCGATGCTCAAGACATTGACGAGCAGAAGGGACCAGTGGTTCGAGAAGCTCGGGCTCTTTGACTTTGCAAAGGAAACGCAGTGTTGCACCACGGATGAATTCATTGGGATGAAGAAGATCGTTTCGGATGCCATTGCTATATACCACATATCCACATTAGCTCCTACTTCCCTATTCCCGTACGAACTCCACGAATAGATTGTATCAAGCTTCCATGTGACACGAAGGCTAACACAGGAAGTGCAACAAGACCTCAAGCTCCCTTCCCCGGACAAACACCTACCACACCAAGATCATCTCCTGCTTGAGCTTCCCACCTGCATCATGTTTTGGGCAAATTTCGTAGTAGAAGTATAACAATTTCTTGAGCGGCTTCGACTTGCTAGGCATGACAAATCGGATTATATGCATCAAGAGTTGTGGCATGGGATCACCATTCAACATAATCGTGAGAATCCGACGCATAGTTTCCACCTTGGATTCATCGGTGCCCTTTTCCAGCTGCTGCTGTAGCTGTTGGGTCGATGGCTGGTCTGCGGTATTGTCAAGATGAACAATCGAGTACGAGTGCTCAAGGAAGGAGGACATAGTTAGGGGGGTTTTTGTTGGTTATTGGTTAGATTCGTGCGCGATAGGGGCGGGGGTGGTGGTAATGCCGGTATCAGTGATTGGTGTCGTAAGACCTTGAGGGGTGGAGGGGTCTCCAAGGGTGAGGCTCCTAAGATAGCAGGCGGTGGTATACAGCTTGAGGAGCGAGGGAGGAGGGCGACACAAGTGAAGGAAGGTCTATGGGAATGCCGAGACAATGCGGTGGTACTGAAAGAAAAAGGTCGGACCACCTTGTTCTGGGATATCGGATGGAGAAAATAGCGGATGAAGAATCAAGGTTCCTGCAATTCGGGTTCGGCAGAGTTCGCAGAGGGTTGAATAATCAAAGTACTTCTTGATTCTCGTTCGCAAAGTCTCTGGTTCCCTCGCTACTCGTTTCCGTTTCGTTGACTGCTCTCTAGAAGGAAGGTCAAAATACCCACTCTATACAAGTATATGATACACTTTTCGACAAGGAAATTTTTCTCAATCAACAAAACCCTATTTAAAAATGATAATAACCTACAACTTAGGGTAACACTGAAGAAAAACTTTTAAACCCCAATTTTATCCTACTTGCGCAGTACTCCCAAGCCAGCTAGTGTTAGGGGGTGAAGCAGGAAAAGAGATTTTTTTTTTCTCAAAATAAAAACACAGTGGTGGTTTTTTTTGTTCTGGAGCATCCGCCAGGGGTCACATTTAGGCTTGGCGTGTGCTCTTATGTACGCTGAGACCAGCTCTCGATAATGTATCATAATATTATTATCATACGCGAGTACCCACACGAGCTTGCCGACAATATTCGTGGCCTCTCCCCATTTTATGATACCAGAAACGGGCACATTTACCTCATAAAATTTCGGCCTTGTTACTTTGCAATTTTTTTTTTTTTTGGAATTCCACAGAGCCTTTAGAGTCATCCAGATATTATCATTTATATGTGACAAGCTCTGTTAGTTAATGCCCATGGTGCAATACCAGAAATAATCATGGTGGACAAAGGATACTTCAGATTTTATGAGCCTCCCATGCAAAAGGTATCATAATTTACATCATCACCATATCCAACCATGACCCTAAGCCCTCATGACAGTAGGAAAAAAATCTCATGATTTCTACATAGAGGGTTTAGGCAATTCCTTACACTATAGCATTAATTTCATTGATTCTATCATGTATTGCTTTCAGGGGAGTTAGGAAAGTTGAAAATCAGCCATTTTTGGTGTATAATGGGGGGGGCAGGAATTTTGTCACCAGGATCGCACAGTGGTCGATGGCATACAATCATATCATCACTGAGCAGAGCAACAAACCTAAGGCCACCGTATGATACCGTGCCTAACCTTGAATATATAATACAGGTATAATATATCCCGACACGGATGAGAGACTCCCTCATCAAATTATTCCCGACCGCCCTAACCTCTCGGGAGAATTCAAGGAACTATCGTATTTACACCTAGAAAGAACATGATATCCCCATAACCCCAAGCCTGCAAGCCCATAGCCCGCAATAAGGAAATAAAAAGATAACAAAGGACCAGGTAGCATTTCCTACGACCCTCCCTCCCCCCTGCCAAAAGAAAAAGAAAAACCCAAGCTCAATAAGGCCCATTCTGGTTCTCAATCACAATCCCACTCCGACCGTAGCTACTCCCGCTACTCCCTTGGCGCCCAGGAGGTGCCATTAACGTGATTTTACCCCAGAGTAACTTCCAAGAGGGGGCGATATCTATCGCTTCAAGATTGACTCCCAGAGAGCCGCAAGACCCGCGATACCTGCCCCGATCAACTGTGTCTCTCTTCCGACACTTCCACCAACAACCGCCAGATTCTTCGGGTTGAAGAGACCCATGAACTCAAGTCCCTTGTAATGGACCAAGTAAGCAATAAGAGCCTTGGTCACCGCAAAAGTGAGAGGGTCCGCCTTGTACTCCTCAGCCGACCTATGCATAACTGTGTTGGAACTCGGACGAGCAGCCGCAGCAGCTGCCGTCAAATTGAAGAAATAGGCATTGGTCCAGGGAATGAATATAGCTGTAGCCAGCCATGTCGCAAATGGACCCCAAAAACCAGCGGTCAAAAGCACGAAAAGATCGGGCAAAAGGAAGAGCTTCGGTGAGTTCGCGAAGATCGGGATCGTGGGTATCTTGGCGGTGTAGGTGAATGGGATAAGGTGGTATAGCAAGATGATGGCTTCATACGCCAGGGAAACGGCATTCACGGAAACAACATTCGATAAACGGTCGCGTAGACTAGTTGCCCTTTCTTGAATGGCAACTTTTTCTACGGCCTTCATCGCACTCTCCCTGATGGCATTTGTGCCGCTCTCAATCGCATCTGCGATGGCAGCCGGGGTTGGGGGCAGAGGGATCTGCGCCGCCTCGCGTAGCGACCGCACGGTTCTAGGAGTGCGGGTTGGGAGAGAGCGAGATCCAGATCTCAAAGTCCTTTCAGTTGAGCGGGGTTCTGGGCTCTCTTCTTCTGCGCTGTCACTTCCATGGAATGTATTAGGCTCCGAGAATGGATGCAGCTGCAAGGAAGGATGGACACATACGTAGAAGCGTTCTCTGTCAGACTCTCAGCGGCGTACCGCGTAGTCCTCCGCCTGCTTGAGCGCGTCAGAGGGGCGTCAGAAACGGGCGCCACAGATAGTGTATGCTTCACGGGGGACCGCGTAGCTATCGTGTCGTAGTATGCTCCAAAAGTGGGGTCATTCAAGTATTTATCAGAGTGAGTGTCCAAATAATCGGTGAGTAAGTTCTCAATATCATGCTTAAGATAGCCATCGACACTATTTTTTTTTTCCGAAATTGTTAGTTGCGCCCTTGCGCGACTCGCAAATAGATCTACAGAGCGAGATCAAGAGGGACCGTACCGAAGGCCAAGTTGCTCCGCAAAGTCGACAAGCTCGGCCTTGCGCTTCTTAGCCAACCAGAGGGAAGACATGTTAGCGGCGATTATGAGAGGCTAGATATTCAGTAGAATAATAGGTATGAGGCTATGGTAGGGTATTTGGTGTGGTGTGGTGTTGTTGTTATTGTTGTTGTTAATTTTTGAATGAAGTGAGCGAAGGAGGGCAAAATACATGGGGCCAGGGCAGGGTGTGTGATCTGGGGGGTGGGTGAGTGTCGCTAAGCAGGCGCGGTGAACGTTAGAGCGTGGTTACTGTAACCTACCCAATTGGAAGGGCGGTGTCTCCTCCAGTTAGTTAGAAATAAAATCGATCAATCTGTGACAACTTATTGTCAACACACACACCAAACAATACCCAAAAAAGAGGCAGCTGGCGGGCGACCACCGTGTGAACTTTGTTGCCCGAGAGCCTTACTTCCAGTCTCCAGCCTAGGCAAACGACACCAACAGCGAGCAGAGTCCATTTCTTATCAACGGTGCGGCCTCTCCGGGGTCAATAAGACGCTCACTCACACCATAATAGTTGCAAAGATACCGTACTCACCTCTCCATATTTAATGTTGAGTTATCGTGAGGATTCGAGCCCCCCCAACCACCCTGTACAGTATCATACAGGCCTCGCAACCTCAAGGTCATACACTATCGCTCTTGGCGTCAAAGTCAGAAGTAGCCAGCCCGTTTCCATCATATGCGACAGAAATAACCATCCAACCTGGAACACAGAGCATCTGGCTTGTGCATTTTTGGGCCCGATAGAGCTTTTGCACTAAGTTCTGTAGAATTCATATCCTTACACAAAAATCCAGTGTTGTTTTGAAAACATTCTATCTTAATTCCTGTTAACCCAAATTGTGTCTCCATAGCACGACTGGCGACCCCGCTCTCACAACGCAGAGACCAACACCCTCCCGCCATTGCACGCCGCCATTGCACGACCTTACATAACTTCAAAAGAACATTTGTGAGAGGGATATCTGAAATATTATACTTGGATTATATTTCAAGACCGGATGGTCCTCGACAAGCGTCTGGCACTGACTCGAGAAATTGAGGCTACGATTTATCCAAAATGGGAAACTTAGCAGTACAAAAACCACCTAACGCACACCAAAGTTATGCGGGCGATACTGCCTTTCCCAAGGAGGTCACTAACTCTAGAACTAACACTACTGCCCCTTAGCCTGACCATATCCATAATAAATTACACTGTCACAGGGTACTCGCAATTGGCACCAAGCCACATGACATATGATCCATCTCTCTACGATGGAGGACCCACAAGTCCAAGCCACAGAAAGTGCCTCCATACCTGCCGCATAAATTCATCCCACGAGTGGCCCGGGGCGGTCCCCCCAAACTCCGGAAAGCAAATCCAAGCTCCCAAGCAGGAACGAAATAGTCACACAATGGTTACAAATACACGCCTAGTGAAAACCGGTGTCACCGGAATGCATAACTGGTCCGTTATATGCATTCCAGTTACCCCAGTATGATACAAGTGGGTTGAGGAGGTGGCCATAGGCTCCCTCTCGAGGACAGATTATTTCTAGGAGTCGCCTCGTTGGAAGAGTGGATGAGGCGTTGTTTGGATAGGTATGGCATGAAAGGGGTTTGATGTGGTAGGGCTGATGAGAGTAAGCGCATTGTTGTAGTTGTATGGTGGGGACAGACATGATGTTTTGAGGAGCGGGACAGTATTTGGTGGATTCCAATAGAGGTATTGGGGTAGGAATCCATTCTGTGGTAACTTCTTAGGGCGCGTCAGGTTGCCATGCGTTTTTCAAAGTGGTAAAATCGAGGTTGTACCCTGCAAATATAGTTTTCCCAAGTCAGCATAATTGATGTGAATTTACGTCAGAATGGCGTCTGGTTAACACAAAACAAAATTCAAGAAAAATACTAGTATGTTGTATAGTATAATCATAAATCAATCTTGAGAGTATTGGAGTTATAGTCTATAAAACACCGCGTAGGTGGTAACGGGACACATGCCAGAAATTCCGTACCACTCAACAACCACATGAGAATCACAAACCTCGACAACATGCCGGTTGATGAAAAGACAGGAAAACGCCAGCAAGGAACAGAGACTGTGTGAGTTTCAGTTATTAAAAAGCATGCAGAAGGAAAAAATTACTACAAGATGGCTATGGAAATCCTGATCTCAATTTCAGAGGCTGATCAGAGTGTCATGCTATGGAAGACTAGCAAAACACTACACCTCTTAACATGTCCTGGCTTTAAACCAAAAGTAGCAAAGCCTTGAAGGTGTTCATTGGATTGCATCCATGAGAAAAATCCACATACTCAGATCTACAATATTACTATCCAACTCAACCTTGAGGTGTCAGAATAAAATATGGGTTGAACACTATGCCAAATGAACTTTCCTGTTCATGTTACTTGTGAAAAGCCATTTTCAAATCGTGAATGAAAGGGAAAATGTTTAGGGGTAGCCAATTCAGTACTATTGAATTGCTTAGACTGTGCTTGTATCATGAAAGACGGAGAACTGTCAGGAAAGCTCAATTAAATAATGATAATAGCTAAAGGTTCTTGAAGGCTTACAAACTTGTTAAGGTCTCTTCTGAGTTGCTGTATGATCCCTAAACTACTGGGTGTTACAAACCTCTCCTTAGTCTGCCGGACAAGGCACACTATTTTCTTTAACAGCAACAGGTAACGATACGTAACGCTCGTCTTACCGCTCTTCAAGTCTCGTAGCCTTATGTCGCCTAGGGAACGCTGAGTCCTTTCACTCCTAGCCCGTGCGACTGCTCAGTAGCGATATGTTTCTTGAATCACCTTTCGGTCGGTGATATAAACGGATAGTCGTAGTAAGAATAAAGTATTGATTGAACTAATAGATAAAATATAACATAGGAAGTAACTTAGGTGGTTGCGTGAAGAGCTAGCTATCTGTGTCCGTGACCCTCCTTATATAGGCGCTCTTCCCACAACCTTAACCCTGGTAACTTTACTATGAGTCACCTCTTTACTATGACTGCCGTGTGAGTCATAGTATAACAAACATCCTATGACTCACAATTTGAGTCATAGTATACACTCCCCATAGTATCCAATTTCCATACAATGTCATGTGCGCTGATCGCGTCACATGCGTGAAACCCCAGACTCATACTTGTAGTCAGGTGCGAAAGTCATAACATCATAAACATAAATCAAATCAAACATTCATAATCATAAATGATCTCACAAATCGTGAGTCCTGTGAAACATTCCATATGGCTAAGTCATGATTTGTGACAATAGCTCCTCTCTCCCCTCAGCTTGAGTCCCATCAAGCTATTTACCAAGTTTCATAACCTGGTTCCCAAGTCTTCTCGCATCTCGACAAAACTTCCGTAAAATTTGTTCCGGTGTGCGTAACTGTTTCCTGATCATCTCCAATGTCAGGTCTGCCACCTCGATAGTTCGTTTTTGGTGCGCAATGGTGGCTTGTTGCACTTCGAGGGTCTCCTCCGGGAGTCTGATCGTTCCTTGTGCCTCATGCAGTTGGATTTCTAAACCCGAAATTTTTCTTTGGAGGCATTCGATATCTGCCTGCGTGTGTTGGCTTTCACTATTGTTCTTTCGGGTTTCCTCGCCCCTCTCCAACCGTCCCCTCCTGGCTTCCGTGCGCTGAGCATCCTTCCTGCTCAGTTCTTCTCTTTTACCCCACGCCTTGGGCTAGTATCCCGCCCGGAGCTTCGCATCCCGGTAGGCTCGACAATTATTTCGGTAGCACTCCTCCCATCTCGTTTCTGCATGTGGTTGTTTTGGCCAGTAACTGGCCCCTTCCTTGTCTTCTCTATGGAAGTTGCAATGCTCGTCATAGCATGCCGTCCAGCTCATCGCGTTGTGTTCTGATGCCCTTTGCCGGTGCTCTACCGTTGCATATCCTGGACTAGTTGGGGTGATTTCTCGCATTGGGTCTCCCCAACCGTCGTTCGTTGCCTCTTGTTTGATTTCTTCCCAGCCTTGGTTTATCTGGGTATCGTTCGTGGAAGTGTTTG